>DWJZ01001562.1:0-22813 GCA_018249125.1 Asbolis capucinus
GGATGTCGCCCAAGGTAAAATAGGACTATAGCGGAAAATAAAACTACGCTATATGTTAAAACGGCGTATATTGTTAAACTAAATATAACTGAAAAGTAAATCTTTATATTAATAAAAAATAAGCAAGACGCGCGCGCAACCTCTCAGTGTCGAGTTTGAAACGAGACTGGCTAGCATACATAGATGATACACTTATATACGGTAATAGATACGCCAAACCATGTGTTACTTATTTAATTTCCCCCACCGGCACTAGATGGAGCTTATTTTTAGTTATGGGCATCTTCAATAGATGGAGGTTCCTACCGTACTATATAACCCATAGACTTCCGTATCAATTCTTAAACTAAGAAGAGTTAATATTTAAATAAAACAACTAAATGTTGTACATATATTCCTTTATTTTTATTATTTAATTGGTCTTTGTAATACTTAGAAGCCAAACTTTTCATCTTGTTGGGCGAGATGAGTAATCGGAGATCGTAAATAACAAGCCAGGTATCGTATATGCGAGAAGTGGAGTTCAAAACGTAAGCCGGGTGGAATCGTCGCAAGAAAACACATAGGTCCAGTAAACAGTAGAAGTTTTTAAAATAAAACACAAAATCACTAAAACATTACGGGTCGCAGGAGCACGGAAAACGTTTCGAACTTATCAATTCAAATTTTTCAATGACATTTTCAGCACAGACTAGTCAATCAAAGATACATATATTATAAATGGCGTACTATTTCAGACCTTTAGAGTTGCTACTAAAATTTAAAGACTGTATTTTGTATATTATCTATGGAAATTAAATTTTAGTCTTTCATTCCAATATGGATAATCTTGCCCAAAAGCAACCATAGAGGGTGTTCCAATACGGATTAAACCGTTTTATACTCAACGGTGCGCGATATTAAGTTATACTGTTAAGATGTGTGGAGGGAATATTTTGATCTACGGTCCTGAGAGAAAGGTATATGGTACAAAACCATACGGAGCCAACCTCTGTCTGCATCCTGGATTGATAAATGTGCAATGAGTAGGTACTCCATTGTTATGGCACTCAGACTGTGAACTGGGCACATACCATGTGTTGAAGGAATGTGCCCGAAATGACACGCGTAGAAAGGCTTTGTTTAGAGAGCATCAACATTTATTTTTCTGTAATGTCGGATCGTGCAAGTGTTTTGGCGAAGCTGCTTGGAGAAACTGCCAAAGCACTGTTTCAATTAGCTAAGTTAGTACTATATGGTAAGGAAAACATATATGTATGTCATACCGGTACAGAGCGACATTGCCGTCATGCGGCAAAGCTCTTTAAATAAAGAGAACAAAAAAATCAAATTATTATATATGTATATATATTTTAAATATATGATTTTATTTTCAATTTTTATTCTCGATGTTATTTAGTTAAAGTTACGTAATAATAAGGGAAGAAGTTTTCCCCCACTGCCAACAGAGGGCATTAGTATGTTTGAAATTTTAATTTTTACGATTTATGTATATATTTCATCGCCATGCTAGCGGCAGTGTGAGCGCTTGAGTTGTTTGCGAGCGGTATCTATCGCTACCGGACCAAATACACGAGTATAATGAAAAAATACCTTTACTATTAGTTTAATCATTAAAAAATTCTAAGGTAACATGTATAAAAAATACAAATGTATTAGGAACCTCCTCCTGTTTTGAAATCAGTTAAAAATAATATGATACTTGGTAGAAATTTTTTATTGCGATCCCAAGGCCAGGCAATATTGGAAGTTGTTATTAACAAGCTTTTATTTAACTTGCAGTATGTATATTAAGTCAAAGTACAAATATTCTATTTTATTATAGCTCTATAATATCGAGCTCACTTAATGAAATTACATACACAACATTCATATAATCTTATTAAGATTACATACACAATACTCATATAATCTTATTAAGATACCTTAAAATTGGTTACGGATCTAAAATCAATAACCAACTCCGCGATATTGCCTAATGTTTCAGGAGGCAAGACATCGGCTTTGCTAGAATATTACAATATTGCTTAGCCTAAGTAACCTAGTGTAGGCCGGACGAAATAATTAAAATGTTAGTATGTTAGTTTATCGGTTTGTTCGGGTTAAATCTAACAAGCTTAATTGAAGCCACTCCCTCTTATACAACGCAGCTGAAATTTTGCGTAAAGTGACTGTCCTGATGAAATGCATTTATATGATAAGCGTGACCTTATATTACGTTCAGGATTGACTCCAGACAAGGGAACTCTTCTACGGTTAACAATACATTTATGACATACATATGTATCTGTTTCTTTGTATTAGGGCTCTATAATTAAAGCGTGTGTTTTTAAATATTTTGATAAAGCATGATTATTTATACATTTTTACATTTATTTTTATACGACCAGGTCTCTGCTAGTATAGTTCATAAAATTATTCAGCGACGAACGTTTTTATTGTTATTGCATTTAAAATATTCCAACACACTTGACCGTTAGCACTGATTGAGAAATAAAACTGAACCTATATTAAAAGGATTTTATATCGTACGTAAAGAATAAATAATAAAAATAATAAAGTGTGTATCTGTAGTAAAAGATGCTTGGTTTTATTTTGAACAAGATTTTTTCCGCAGCTCCGCTTAGGTTCATCCCCCTCTTCGGCCCCCTCCCCTTTGTCCTCCTTTTCTGCACCTCCTTTCCCCTCCTCTCAACCCTCCTCTTCCATCCCCCCTTTACCCTTCTTTATACCCTCCTCTTCCGCTCCCACCTTTCCCCTGTTCTTCACCCTCCTCTTCCGCTCCCTCCCCCCTTTCCCCTCCTCTTCACCCGCCTCTACCAACCCCCCTTCCTCTTCTCTTCACCCTCCTCTTCTGATCCCCCCTCTTCTCAGCATCTTCTACTCTCCCTTATATCTACGATAATCATTCAAACATTATTTCAATTCCCTCAAGCCATTTTTCGCAAGAAAAATAGCATTTGTTAAACCCCAAGTTATATATTACCTATGTACCAAATTTAATCAAAATCAGTTCAGTAATTAACGTCTCAAATGGTATCAGACAAACAGACTGACAGAGTTACTTTCGCGTTTATAATATTAGTAATGATTTTAATGAATTATTAATTTACTCGTGAAGTTTTTGTATGATTTTTAATGTTTTAGCCTCGTAACTTCGTCTACACCGTAAATGCCATATTACGCGTGTTTATTACTTCTTCATTACAGCACAAGTTATAATAAAACCCGAAAATTCCAAATTAAATTCATACAACATGAAATGTTTGAATATAAATGGACACTCATAATTTGTTTATTGTTTACTAATTCGTGAGCACCCATGCACATTGAAAATGTTTAAATACTCGTATAAGTTTTAAAAAGTTTCAAGTTACGCAAAATATGCGTCCACAAAGCATTTATTTATTTATTTATACACCTTAAAGGCTTTTTACAAAGGGCCTTAATGCCCAGTGGAATTCTCTACTAGTCAACCCATGCTGATAATGAGAATTTGTAGTGAAGAGGTGCGACCATTTACCTTATACAGGATGTTCTGTAATTAATGGATAACCTTGAAATTACAGCGGTTCTTATGGCTGTGCAGAAAATAATACACAAAAATGGATATCGTCGTTAGTAATAGAGTTAATATAAATAAAATAAATATCTTTGGACAACTCACACACGGCCAACTGACCCTAAACTAAGCGTTAGCTTGTATAATGATAATCAGGCTACTGATAAATATACTTAAATACTTTTAAATACATACTTAAATAGATATTTCAATTACACACCCGGTCACACAGAACAAACATTCCTGCTAATCACAGAAAAGTTTGACCAGGGTGGGAATCTAACCCACGAGCTTCGGTGTAGCAGTCAGGTTCACTAAACACTAGACCAACCGGCCTGTCATATGATTTAATTTTTTGGAAAAATGCTGAATTTACCTCATTATGCATAATTATAATTTTCACCAATTAGTTATTGATTATCAAGAATATTGACTTTAAGCAATTTTTTTTTTCTACTGAAAAATGTCGTATGGTGCGCGTGTGCTTTAGTCATTACACAACTCGAATTTCTTAAGTTGTCGCGTAAGTTGTATATGTACTATTAATGTATTGGAAAATACATGTACATATGATCGATAATGTTAACTTAGATTCACGCTGAATTAAATACATAAATAAATATATTAAGAAATGAGTAAAATAATTTTTGAATTAGAAAAGGAAGGACTAAAACTAAAAAAAATTAAATATGAGGGATATTTTATACACCACAGACTTAATTAACACCATAGAAGGCATTGTTTTCAAAAGTGCCAAGGAGTTTCTTTCGCCGTTTCTTCTCCTTTTTATTATGGCACCTTTCCGAAACGGTGATAGATTCCAAAACATTGAAATTCATAATGGATTGAAAATACATGAAATTAATGATTTTTGACTTTGAATTATTTCTTAATTTATATTAAAAAATACACATTGAAATGGAGTAAAAGTATTTAACGAAACAAAAAGGAATGCTAAACTTACAGAAAGCCTTAACTGTCAGTCAAGACCAGACGCAAAGTTGATCAACTTTTAATAAGTTTAATTAAAAACTTCAAAAGGAATATCGAAGGGAATCTTATAAACTTTCAAGAACAATAAAAACGAAATATTGAAAATTAAAATGCAGATAAAACATAGTATTACGAGTATCATTATTTTTACAAGCATTATACAAATTGAGTTTCTTAATATTTTGTGTTGTAATTGTTGCCCAATCGTGTGTATATTTTACAAAAAATATCACTAAAATAGACTCTATTAGCGTATTGCCAAAGTTGGTAAAACGTAGCCATGTGACTCGCCAGACCATCAACTACCTCCACATAAAACACGCCAATCTGTCCCTCTATTTCGACGTTAAAGACGGACACACAAACATTCACTTTCACATTTATAACATTAGTATAGATGTTATTTCTATGAGTCTACAATCTTTTCTAGCCATAAACTATTTACGATAATAATTATACAAGCCGTTACACAGTCCTTTGCAATAGACAATACTCAATATTTATCTATAAAATGTATCCCTGCCATGGGAATCGAAGACGGAACCCACATAAAACGGATCAATAGTAATTTTTCAGCTTATAATATAACAAAAGAAGTCTAAAACCATTTCATTAATTTTATTGTCAATTCGTTTGTTAAAATCTATAATTAAATTGCTTGATGTGATGATAATATGAATAAATTATTATTTTTACTAGTTTTTCCCGGGACGGGTGATAGCCACGTTTCACCCTCCGGGACCGCAACTTCATCAGTAGTTTAGGCGACTTAAGGTAACAGACACAGAGAGTGACTTACGAATTCATAACTTAGTAAGGATTGCGGTTAATGACGTAAATAATCTATTAATTATTAATTTAGTAGAAGAAGAAAAAACATTTGTTGTATTCGTGTTTACTTGTATGTGTGTTACTGTATGTATGTATGTGTTTTAGCTGTCATTAGCTAACGATAATTGTCGCTCTCGATGTTGAAAACACTCCCGGTACTTATATCAAAGCAATATTTGACAAGCCGGTTGGTCTAGTGGTTAGTGAACCTGACTGCTACACCAAAAGTCGAGGGTTCGATTCCCACCCAGTTAAATTTTTTCTGTGATGAGCAGGAATGTTTGTTCTGTGTCTGGGTGTAAATATCTATATAAGTATGTATTTAAAACTATATATGTTTTTTTATCAGTTGTCTGATCACCATAGTACAAGCTAACGCTTAGTTTGGGGTTAAATAGCCGTGTGTAAGTTGTCCAAAGATATTTATTTATTTATATTGAAATTTATACGGAAATTGACTTAACAGGAAAATTAATGTCTTCGGAATTTCCTGTTGATTAATTATATTATTGAATAAAATTATGAACAGGTCGAGAAGTCTTACAAACAAGTTATCTCAGAAAACATTTAAGAATATGATAAGTGAAGGAAAGCCGTCTTTAATGTGGTTTGAGTAATTAGAAAGATCGTCAGGCTTACGAGAACTTAATTGTATAGTACCATTACACAGTCAATTTAATCTTTTAAGTGTGTAGCGTCAAGCTCGTCTTTAATGAAATTACTTAGAATAGAGAATATTCCATGTGAATATTTTTACAAGCTTTTATTTAACGTGCAATATATGTTTGTATGTTAGTATTTTTGTTTGTTACGGGTCCAATCTTGCAAGCTTAATTGCATCCTGTCACAATACGGAGCTGAAATTTTGCGTAAACCTTTCATCCTGGTGACAATGCATTTTTATGATAAGCATGAGCTGATGTTCAGGATTGGCTCCAGACAAGGGACTCTTCAACGGTTAATGTTATGAAAATGAAGTTTTTCTTCGTATTAGGGATCTATAATTACAGCTTGTGTGTTTATATATTTTTAATAAATCTTGTTTATTTTGTATGTTTATTATCTGTAACAGACAAGAGGATATATTATTGAAACCCATTATAACTGTTCGAATGTAGGAGACTTTTGTAAATATTTATATCCTGCTTTCATTGTAAACAATAAATAAAATAATCACGTGTTTTCAACTTCATCGTTGATGTTTCCTTTAATTTCTACAAGATGGCGCCCCGATATATGTATATGTATATCAGGTGCTAATCCACACATGCTTCTTATGAACATAACAACTAGAGCCGCCATATACAGAAATGCATTCCGTACGTCACTAGCGCGATGACGTAGCAGCGACAGAAGAAGCTAAGTGCATCACTTTTTGCGATGCAACTAATTTTAAAATAGTAAAGGAAAATATCAGAGATGTGTCGATTAGTTGCCGACTAGTCAGCACCGACTAGTCAGCACCGACTAGTCAGCGAAGCCGATTATCCTGCCGTTTTCGTTGTCGGTGAACAATCGGTAAAGAGTGCTGACTACCTGGCATTTAACTTTGTATGTATTTTTTTTTTGACTTAATTTATATTTAAAGATATATAAGACTGACTATAAAATAAGAGTTCATATACAATCAAGGTTTTTATATAGTACGATTTAACCTACATACCTCCTTAAAATTGACGTAAATTTTATATGCCTGTATTTAAAATATATTAAGGGGAAATTAATATAAAAACCTTGATTTATAAATGATTTTATTTTACAATCAGTTTTAGACATTATGTAATCACTTTCTAAAATTTGCTGTTTCTAAAATAATCCGCTAAAAACAGTCAACAAACTAGTCCGCCTCTTCACCATAAATGATACATCTCTTCACAACCGACTAACTCGCTAGTCGGAAAAAATCTTCTGAAGATTTCTAAGAGATGTTATAAAAAAATATCAAATGGTTTGGACTCATACTGAATACGTAGGTAATTCTCACGATTGCAGACAGTCATAACGAGTTCACGTCTCTATATTATTAGTGAATATAATGGCATATTAGGAATTCCTAATATTCCTCATATATTAAACATATGATACTTGAATATAAATTATGTACTTGATGGTGCTTTTGTGGTAATCATATTGTAGATCAGAAATTGCAGTCGCTTCGCTTCGTAAGTCTAATATCCAGTGGTTTCAGAATTGTCATACTAATTTCAACCTGTTATCCCACGGGAACGAACTCATTTTCTGGGATAAAACCTATCCTATTATCATTCTCAGGTTTCATACTTCGATTAAGCCAATTTTCAGCTTAATCTGTCCAGTGGTCCTCGAGCAAACAGACAGAAAGTCATACAGAGAGACAATAATTAAAAAACAATTTTGACTTGTATATCGATAATAAAGCCTCCTTGCACCAAAATTTCCAAAAAATACTCAATGTACAGAATTGACTCTGTTATAATTTTTGGATCGGGACGTCATCTGACAATCCTTACTGATATTATAAATGCGACAGTAACCCAATCTGTCTGTTGCCTTTTCTCAGCTATACTAAATCGGATCAGTGATTGTGATGAAACTTGATACAGAGATAGAATAAAACTTCTTTTTTTTATATTAAATAAGTTTGCGCTTGATTACTAAACCACGTAGTAAGTGGCAACGTAGTCTTTGATGGTGAAGCGGACGAACTTAGTAAAAGCCTATTCACTCTTGACTTGAAGATTATAAAATCAAACGGGAATATTTATCTGTTGGAAATAAGCTTGGAGGTATTACAATTTAGGCCAAAAGCATCCACCGCTACGGGTTATTGGACAATCCAATGGTCAGTAGTTCCTATCCCGCTCGAAGGCCTCCAATAAGTCTTAACGATCGCTATCTAACGATAACCATACCGTTATCATGGTCCGGTATCATGTATCCGGTATCATGGCCGAAGGTTTTACGTGCCCTCCAAACCACCGAAGCGCTCATGAAATTTTTGTAACCAGCAGCCAACCATCGTACTACTGACCGCGGCCGCTGTTGCTTAACTTTTTCAACCAGTTACAATCAAAAGCAATCGGGCTGAGAACGCTTCAATTTGAGTTTTCAAGTTACACTTATATAGATAGATAGCTCTTTAAACCAGGAATAAATAAAGTATAAAGAGCGGTGAGCAATGATTTCTTTCAGACAACCTTTAGATGAGGAGTAAGTAAGAATAAAGAAAATTAGATAAGGCAAGATACGAGTAGGTAAAGGAAGCTGAAATAACGCAATAACAATAATAATAAAACACAAATATATATATAAAGGTATTATGAAGACAGCAACTGCATCTGGACAGGAGATAGATATGGATCATAGAAGAAAGGTTACATTTGTGACTTTGACTAGATTTTTATAGGAATATAGGGTACTTGCTTTATGAATGGATGATTTAGGGATTATGTATCTAATGGGTACTTAACCGACTTGGACTACCTTAAAGATGATTTCGTTTTCTTATTTGTCGATATAATTTGAAGTATGTTTCCTTATAAATTTAAATGGAATAACCATCTTCCTGTTTAACTTTATAGTTTTAACCTTATACCTTCGTCATCATGCGCTATCATTTATTTTATCGTAGTTATTTTTAAAAGAGAAACACGCAAACGGGTCACCTGATAGCGAGTGATTCTCGCACCCATGGACGTTAACAACACGAGACTGGGGTGTTACTAACGCGTTGCCTGCCAGCAAAGATGGGATAAATCGTACACGGGGAACAGAAAGAAACAAGGGAATCAACACAGTGCTGAAGCAACTAGAATAATGAACGGCGTCAACTGAGGCTATATACACCAACAACAGATCGCTTCAGGACAGGTGATAGAAAAAGAATGAGAAGGAGAATAGACTACGACGGAGAGAAAAAGAGGAACACGGTCACACATAATCACGGTGTATACTCATTTTCACACTTCCCGCTACTCCACGGCTACACTGTATATATGTTTTTGTACTAGAGTAACATGAAGTTATGTCGTTAGATAAAAGGATATACATAATACTACAATAGAAACACATAAACATTTTATTATCCTCACTTATTATTACGAATAAATTTGGTAGCACAATAAAATCTTTGATAGTAAAATCAGGCTATAAATTCGCGTCATACCCATAATATGTATTTTAAATATCTTACGGATTTATCTCGATAATTGGGTTAAAAGTATAAAGAGATTTATAAATAAATCATCCATTTTATACCATTCTGTCGTCCGATGGTTTTGGGTTAAATATTATAAAGTATTATCTGGTTCGTGGCAGCGAAATCTTGCCGAAGGCGATGCGTGCCGGTTTTAACCGGTTTGAACTTGATCGGTTTTTTGATAGTAGCAACATGGATGAAATATGGTAAAGAAAATGGGCTATTTAAGCTTTCAACTAAGTGATAATAATGAATTATAGGTTTTTACTAAGGCTACTTAGGGCGCTTTTACATACAATACTCAGGGTCAAATTTAGATAGGATTATACAGAAGCACTGGCTTATTGAATACTTCTATGGAGAATGGGATTAGGGTAGAACTTACCGTCAGAGGGAGATGTGAGAGAAATGTTGCTTTTTTCGTTTCTTTTCCTCTTTATCATGGCACCATTCCGAAACGGTGGTAGATTAAAAAAAATAATACCTACATGAATACATGATATAAACGGTTTAACTTTGACTATGTAAAGAAGAGTAGAGGTTACGTTGTAGTAATGGAAAATATAAGGAAGTAATAATTATTTGATGTTTTTATAACGAATATAACTGAATAGTTTCTGTCCGCAGCTTCACCTGCATAATATATTGATAAAGTAGTAGTATAGGATATGAACCCAGGACCTTCAGTTCCAAAGATCAACGATTCCAAAAGTCATTGTTTATGGCAATTACAATATTATAATTAAATAAGTAAAGAAAACTAAGGAGCAAGTTATACGAAAGGAAGTTATACTCTGCAATTATGGAGCTTTCTTACGATGCAAATTATAGTGAATTTTATTATTACAGGTCTTGCTGATTGCAGCTGAGCTGAAGGTGAACTGAATACAAAAGTAAGTTATTTTGCAAATAGCATTAGTTATATAAGAACAAGTGTTAGTAAAACTTGTTTGAAATGGTTCTGTACGTTGATTATCTCCGTCCCATAAATTAAACGCTTAAAACTTTTAATGGATCTTTAATTCGCTCTTAAATTAGGCCTTTAATGGCACCGCGTATATAAATGAGTTCTTTAGATGTACAAATTAAAACAAAAGCATCCTCTTAATATGATAAATACGAAAGATTGTGAGAAAGGAAGTTAATTCTTCTGATCCCAAAAAACAGCTGAACGGATCGCATATATTTGGCACTAAAATAGATTATTGTTTGGAATGATTTTTAAGTTACTTTTTACTAACTTACCTATAACGTGGTTGAAGTCGTGGGCAAAAACTACTCAGGAGTGCAGATATTCTTATGATGTTTTTCTTTTTAGAAACAACTATAAAAAAATTAGGGGCGTTGACAGCATTCAAACCCGAGCTACCAGTTCAAACCGCTTGCACTGCTATTAAAATATGTTTTCTAACCGAAAATAGCAGTTATCGTATTCAATATCTGATTTGATACAAATTACTTTCACATAAGTCTCTAACAACTTGACTGAACTTCTCGTTCCTTTATAAACAGTTTCTACAAAACAGTCTGACAATATTTCATAGTAATGACGAATACCCTCTAATACCATAACTCCACCAGCCAAGTTACCTAACTTCGCCGCCTGTAATAAATTCCTATTATGTTTTTCTATTCCCAAACTCAACGTGAACCTCGGGGGCCAAGTCTTCGGTTCGGCTGAGTTGTGGTGAGTTACGGGTTGACTTCTGCGGTTATGAAATTGAGTTAGCGTTTTTGGGCTGACAGCTCCTTTTGCAGTTTGTGGCATGAAGCTGAATATGAAACTTCTTGATTGTATCTACCCAACTTAGCGTTATTTGTTTATGTTTGTTAAGAAATTTAAGTTAGCTATGTTTTTCAAACTAGATATAGTTCAAAAGCTTTAGTTGATACCGCAGACTTGCTTGGGGCTTACAGACCTGCAATGGATACATATGTACTTGTCAACATTGGATTTAATGGAGAGGCGTGCTAAGAGGCTTATCGGTGACCTTAATTTGGTTGAGACCAACCTCCAAAGCCTCGAGTACAGGCGCAGAGTTGCCAGCCTCTCGGTCTTTTACAGGATTCACTTTGGAGAGTGTGCACAGGAATTGCAAAATTTGATTTCCCCCATCCCCATTCTACCATAGAACGAGCCAAAGCACGGCAGGTATCCACCCTTTCGTCGTAAAAATCCCGTCTGTACGAACGATATGCTTTGCCTCGTCTTTTATCATCCGTACCGCGAAGAATTGGAATAAGTTGCCCACTTCAAGTCAAGAGTGAATAGGCTCCTACTAAGTTAGTGCACTTTACCTTCGAAGATTTCATCGCCACTTACCATCAGGTGGGATCGTAGTCAAGCGCTGACTTATCTAAGGTAAAAAAAATCTTAAAATTTTATTTCAACTATACGTATATATCAACTGTAAACCGCCTTTCGTTCCTACCACCACCTAGTCTTAATAATAACTATAATCCAATTGCTACACTAAATTATATAAATAGTTATTATTGATTGCCTAAACCGTTTGTATTTGACATAAAAAGGCACTAGTACATATATTTTTGACACCTAAGATACATTGAAAGGTAAACAATTGAAATGAAGAGTGAAGTACCTTTCTGTCATTAGAAACCTGTTAATCTTTCCGTAATGCAAGAAGGGAAGGGAGTCGGTTTACATTTGAAGAAAAAAAACAACGTACACGGAAAGCTCGGTATATTCCTCCACCAATCAAACTGGTGCAGCATGATCGATTACGCTCAAGGCCTCTCTAGCATGAGGAAAGACTCTTACTAAGTAGAGTCTTTACTCTTACTAAGTAGTGGACTGTAATTGGGATGATATAAATACGATACAATATAATTCTGTTGTAAAGAATGCCATCAAGGCGCTTAGCTTTGTTTAACGCGACGATTTAACAATTCTCTAATTGAAATATAATTCTACCAACGTTCTAGTAACTATGAAACTATGAAGACATAAGTAGATTCCGTAACCTCAAACTCGCTAACTCTGGCTGGTATAACGAACGAAATTTAACTAAGATGTTGCAGTTCAAACCAACGTTCCCTCGATGGAAGATACTAGAGAGGAGAAATCAACTAGTTTTGTAGTTTGTGATCGAAGAGAATTGTGAGCTGTTTGGTATAGTATCTCGGTATCGTGGGATGGAAAAATAAAATTGCAATATTAAATCTAAGATATTATAGTGGTGGCATAGCATAAAATTAATGGAATTATGGTAGTATCGTGGAATAAAATTGATTTACTAATGCTAAAGTATTATGGTAGTGTCGTGAAGTAAAATTAATGTACCGATGCTAAAGTATTATGGTAGTGTCGTGAAGTAAAATTAATGTACTAGTGCTAAAGTATTATGGTAGTGTCGTGAAGTAAAATTAATGTACTAATGATAAAGTATTATGGTAGTGTCGTTAAGTAAAATTAATGTACTAAAGCTAAAGTATTATGGTAGTGTCGAGAAGTAAAATTAATGTACTAGTGCTAAAGTATTATGGTAGTGTCGTGAAGTAAAATTAATGTACTAATGCTAAAGTATTATGGTAGTGTCGTGAAGTAAAATTAATGTACTAGTACTAAAGTATTATGGTAGTGTCGTGAAGTGAAATTAATGTACTAATGCTAAAGTATTATGGTAGTGTCGTGAAGTAAAATTAATATAGTAAAACTAAGATACTTTTGTGATTTATAATAACATTATAATGTTATAACATTATAATACTTCTTTGCAAATGTTACATTGTAGTACATCCACGAAAAGGATAACTTTTCTAACATCTTTTTTCACAAATACCTGGATATTATGTTCCTCTACAGCTTCTGTTTAACATCACTTCACACCTCTTATCCTATTATTGTATATTCGAAAGCTTGCCAGAATGGATGGATAAGGGTTTATTACTCTTTTACACAAAAGTACTGACCAGAAATGAATAAAAATTGGCATAGGCTATAGGAATAGGAATAACATAAAGGCTTTTTATCGACATACCATGCAAGCGAAGTTGCGCTTGAAGAACACTAGTGAGAAAACATGTGCAAAAAATAGTCCTTCTCTGTCGATACTTCAAAATATAGCGGTGAATTAAAGTCGAGTAGTGTTTGAAACGAGTTAAACTGAAATACTACTAACCCGGTTCGATAATGAGAACTTTAAACTACGACCAACGCCAAACTAGGTTTGAGTTCGCAGTGAGTTAACGACTGTATCTTGAAGATGTCTTCCGCCAAACTTTATAAACCTTCCCATGCCAACAGTCAGATAGAGTTGTCAACCTACTTACAGTTCGATTTTTGAAACTATCTCTCGGTTTTTAATACTAATATTATAAAGAGAAAACATTTGATCGTTTGTTTGTTTGAAGCAAATAGGCTCCGAAGCCACTGGGCCGATTAAAAAAAATATTTTACCATTACTTTGATTGATTGATTTTAATTGATGATTACCATTACATTAATTTGAATTTAAAATTCTATTTACGAATTTACTTTGATTAACGAAGTTGGAATCCTAAATTTCAAATAAAAAAAATTATTTCTACCATTTCAAAGTCTATAAGGACAAACAAAAGAACACACAAAAACAAACATTCCTTTTTGTATTTATAAATATCTCAATGAGTACCTACTTACGTCATTTTGATGCTAAGATGTAAAACTTTTCTCATCTGACCGTCAGTAAAACATTTATGAGTAAATGAGTGAAATGCTATTTATAAACCTTGGCCATTCAAAGCATTGTGCCCTAGAAACAACAGAAAGCCCGCAAAGCTTGGCAGTTTGCTTGGCAGGCCGCCATTTTGTTTAGCAGTTTGAAAAATGTCATGCATCTCACATATCATTTGCCGTTTGTTCGTTTAATTTTTAGGGTTTCGTTTAAGTGCCAAAAAAGAAATTAAAACATAAATTCACTGGGTTAGTTTTTGGTTCGGCCTTCAAGTCGAATTTATTGGAGCTCTGCTCGTGAGATGGACGTATGAAATGGATGAATGGTGAAGGCTTATGAATGGCGATCGCAGCCTTCATTCATTCTCTTCCTTTTTAGTCTGTCTGTTATAAGGATTTACATGTCAAATTGTAAAATATAGATATCTAGAAAGTACATTGCAATCATGACAATCCTACTAATATTATAAATGTGAAAGTTTGTGAATATGTTCCGATGTCTGTATTTTCCTAACACTGTAACCGTTGAACGGATTAAGATAAAACTTGGCACACAGATAGACCATACCCAGGAAATTAACATAGGATAGATTTTAACCCGGTTGTGGTTTTCCCTGGTATGATTTTATATGATAAACGAATAAGGATATATGATAAACAAATAAGGATGAAACTAAGCACATATACATATATATACTTCTTATGATGATATTATTCTTGATGTTATGATTATATTATTCTGACATATATATATGATGAGGGTGAAGCTGTGGGCAGAAAGTAGCGTAAAATAAAGTAAACACTTTAGTCCTTATACAGAATATATGACTTTTCTGGGTAATAATTGCAAGCTGCACATATACATACAAATAATCTATGCAAATCATAAATATATCTATGCAAATAATAAAACTGGAACAGGGTCAGTTCTGTACTTTAAATATTTTTTGAAAATTTAGATGCAGGGAGGCTTCGTTAACGATATAGAGACCAAACTTTTTTTTTTTGGATTTACTGTTTGTTCTATCTTCACGCAAGAACCACTGGACAGATTGGGATTAAACTCGACATAATCGAAGTTGAAAACCCTAGAATGGTTCCAGGATAAGTTTTATCCCAAGAAATGGCTTTGTTATCACAGGATAACAGGTTTAAATTAGTATGGCAACTGCGAAACCAATGAACCAATTTAGAAGAAATTAAGCATGTTTGTAGCTTATGTACGTACAATGGGTGTAGGATACTTTTTATTCTAAAAAACTGGTTCGTTCCCGTGAGATAATAATAACAATTTATATTGCAACTCTGAAATCACTGGATCTTTTTAAACATAACTTTGCATGGTTGTAGCTTATATGAGGAGAAGAATTGCTGGATGGTTTTGGTACTTTCTTTGAAAGCGAAGCTAGGGTAATTTATAGTAATTCTTATACTTGGCAGAATTTATGTCACGATATAAAATATCTAATTTAAGATCTTATTATATAAAGTGATACAATGGGCGGATTTAATGCCAGAAAGGCATTCTCTACCAGTCAACCCTGAGTGTTATTTAAAGAATGAGATAGGCATTACAAATATACTGTAATAATGTAAATAAAATATACTTTGTTACAAAAAATCTGTATTAAATAACAACCATTCCTTTTCCCTACGTTCCTTTACAAAAACAGTCCGAAAATAATCTGTAATTTGTTAATTTGTTTGACTTAGGAACATAAAACCTATTAGAAATAAGAAGGTTGTCAAGAAGAGGACCGCCAGCCTTAAAAAGTAACAAGAAAAGCTCCTTGTAATTTGTGGGGTCTGACGTAATTACCTATTGTGATCCTGGAAGTGGGTCTAATAGCGAACCGAGGGCTTTGTTAAAGGATTTTTTTCTAACATTTACAATTCACATTTGGCTATTTACAGGATTACGACGTACGGTAAACTAGTGGTGGCATGTTCTGCCATCGGTGACTTAATTTGAAAAGGTTCATCGCAAATTTCATACCATTTTTGACCACCACAAATGTTGGTAGTCTAAAATATTGTTGTTATATTTTTACACGAATTTATATACAATTGATATCTGTTTTTAATATGGATTTTCTCTGATCAAAAATGTTATTCTAATTTTTCGTCACTCACTCATTTGGTAATTTGTCAAAGTGACAATTATTATTGGACAACAATGGATGAACTGTCAATTCATGACATTGTCTGTCATATATGTGACACATAACAAACGGACATATTTGTCAGTTGTCATTCATAAACGCCTATTCTCTTAGACAGAACGAATCGTCCAGAAATTAAGTGGTAATAAAAAAAAATGTTTGATTCCGATAAACAAAGTACATAAGTATCTATCGCGAGTACCTGTATAAACCATTGTATTTTCTATTACAGTGCAATCATAGAAACACTTGATGTGTTTGCCCTAAAAACAGCATTACAAACGAAGCTTTCTGCCGCTGGCAGTCCGCCATTTTGTTCACCGACTCTGAAGAATGCACGCCATTTGTGGCATTTCACTAAATGTCATGTGTGATATTTATGGCAATAAACTACAAAGTCCATGTGATGGTAAGTGGTTAAAGTGAAATTGGATATTTAAAATATGTAAATTCAACTTCGTTTTATGTTCTTGCGAGCTATAAATATATTATTTATTTTTTTGTTATTTGATTGGAACAATGTACATTTTGTAATGAAGTTTGTCTTGTGCATAGTATTTTAACGGTCGTAAGCAGACTTTATTACGTGAGTGACTTCGTTTCGCTATTGTATAGGAAAGGCTATAGACATTTTATAAATGGACATATCGTGGCGTCATTAATCAACTTCAATAACCTTTTAAAATGAAATACTTCTAAAAGCAACAGAAAAACGGATGAAAAATTAAACAAGGTTTATTAAAAATATTTAAAAAAACAAGCTTTAATTATGGAACCATAACACAAAAAAACACACAAAATAACTATATCGTTAACCGCTGAGGAGTTGCCTTGTCTGGAGCCAATCCTCAACCAGGTCATGCCTTGTAAAATCATCAGGATGAAAACTTTATGCAAAATTTCCGCTCCGTAGTGTAAGAGTATATGCGCCTTATTAAGCTTACAAGATTTGACCCGTAACAAACAAATATACTAACATAATAACATACAAACAACCACTGCAAAAGCTTGAAAAAAATAATTTGGCTAACCCAAAAAAATTCAAATATATTATTCTTTATTGTAATTCATTGAAATACAGTCAGTTTTAAATCAAGAACAACAAAAACCTATCTGGAATGTTTTGATAACATTAAATTCGCCAATTTTCGTCGACATTGAGCCTTTACGACTTATAATTTGTCACTGACAGCTATTGAAGGCTATCCTTTTGTACGAATCATGAATTAACTCTTTGAAATTAAACTGTTGATGAAGGAAATTATAATGAACAATGGACAAAGGTATTATAACAGCCAAAAAAACAAATAAAGTATTTTGTGTTTATCGTGAATTTGAGGCATCCATTTTGTTTCGACTGTGCGGGTGGTCGTGACGTGGGTGGCCAAAGAACTGAAGGATGTTTTGTTTGAATAAATAAGAGGAATGAAAGAAAAACCTATCGCGTCGATTCCTTTTAAAAGTTGGATGGGCATGAAGATGAACTTATTTCCTTGGATGAAATAACGGAATAAAATAAAAAAAGAACAATACAATAAAACACATGTTTAACCTCGAAAGCCCTAATGACCACATAATAGGACTAATGTTAACATAATAGGATTGTATTTTACAGCCCAAATCCACGTATATTTTATTGTCGCCCATTGACCTCACCTGAGGACATAATCAAATTTCCCGCAAAAAAAATCGAAAACGTGCTAATCGTTCGAAATTTTTGCTTGAACGCCATTGACTGATAGAAACGCGCAAATTTTGACAGATTAGTGTGGAAACCAATCACCGAGTAATTAAATATTACTAGTAGACTTATCAAGATGGCCAGTCGTCGTAATTTGAGTAAGTATAATCATTAATTATTTCTTTAATCACTGTGCAAACTATTTGTTAAACTCGTAATTTACATGAATAAAAGGATGTAGTATTGTTTTCTAATATAATTTTATAAAGATCATTGTTTTGTCATGTTCAATTTTGATAATATTTTTTTGTGATCAGGCGAGGACACTGGATGTCCTTATAATTTTTACTTCTCTTTATTTGATATCATGTGATCACATTGGGTTGCAATGACTTTTATAGAATACGATTCTACATAATTGGTAACCTACGACGAAAAAAAGAGGGGAGTTATAAATTAGACCATTATGTGTGTGTGTGTGTGTATGCGCGCGCGCGTATGTGTGTGTATGTGTGTTTTTGTGGTACAGTAGCTATTAAAAGGGTGAACCGTCCTGGATGTATTTTTTTATTTGAAAGAAGTTGGTGCTCATTACATTTTTATAGTTGCAGCATTGAAGTGGAATATAATCAATATATTTAAAAATGAATCTATTTATTTTCAGACCCGCACGATATTATTCGGTGCTTAGAGGAGTCTGACATCGACTTAGACTTTAGCGATGACGATGATCAAGCTTATAATCCAGAACAAAAACCTCACATAACAAGTGAATCAGAATCGGCAAAATCCGAGGATTCAGATGAACCCGAATTTGACAATCCTAACATAGATATTCGCGGCCGACCTCGCGGTAGAACAACGAGAGGTCGAGGCAGAGGAAGGCAAAATTGTGTGACATCAAAGCCATCAACGAGTGGTTCCACCGGGAACGAATGGGTAGCAAAAGACTTTTACGTTGAGGAATATGAACTTTCACAGCCACCTTATACCCCAAATTACGACGAACATTTTGACTAAATAGATTTTTTTCGTCCATACATGGATGACGAAATTGTAGAAAAAATTGTGGAACATACAAACCGAACGTCAATTGCTTTACATGGGCGGTCACTGAATTTGGACAGAAAGGAGTTAAATGTTTACATTTGTATAACATTTGTAATGGCAACGCTGAACTATCCTTGGCTTCAAATGTATTGGGAGGATAAATGCCATGTACTTATAATAGCAGACCATATGTCGCGAAACAGGTTAACAGTTTTAAGAAATGCCATAAAATTTGTGTTTGACAATAATGTTTCTGGACGGTATTCGAAAAAGTGACAAGCTGTGGAAAATGATGCCATTAATAGACCGAATTCAGGAAGGATGCAGACGGCAACAGAAAGGAAAGCGTTTATCAATTGATGAGATGATTATTCCTTTTACGGGATCATGTGGAATGAAGCAATACTACCCTGAGGAGCCAAATCCCATTGGGTTAAAAGCTTATGTATTAGCTAACCCTAATGGTCTTAAGGCGATACCACTTATCCTAAATTACAAGAATCCAATTTCGGACTTGGTGAAAAAGCCGTATTGACTTTGGCCGATACCTTGATCGCTATTTCACATCTTTGAAATTGGCTAAGGAACTCCTTGTTAGAGGAATCAGGTCTACTGGAACTATCCAAAAAAATAG
The DNA here is from genome assembly GCA_018249125.1 of Asbolis capucinus. Classification (NCBI taxonomy): domain Eukaryota; kingdom Metazoa; phylum Arthropoda; class Insecta; order Lepidoptera; family Hesperiidae; genus Asbolis; species Asbolis capucinus. Next base: position 19,766 of record DWJZ01001562.1, read on the forward strand.
AGTTCCAGCTATTGCAAGGACTGTATTACTTGATGACAAAACGTTGACAAAACGTGGCAGGGTAAGTGTTCATACTGTTGTCAGCGCTGATGATTGTGATGCCATAACAAAATGGAATGACAAAAAGCCTGTTACAATGATGTCGACAGTAGAAGGACGAGAACCTATAGATATATGTCAAAGATAGTGTAAGCGCACAAAACAATATGTCTCTGTAGACCGACCGTTAGTTGTAAGAAATTACAACAAATATAGGTGGCGTAGACCTTGTCGACCGTATGCTATCCGTATGTCCCAATAGATATCGGACTAAGAAATGGACTCAACGTTTATTTTCTCGATTGATTTAGCAGTCATAAATTCTTGGTTGCAATACAAAATAAGAGAGCTGAATAGAGGTGTGCTACCTAAAATGTACAGCAATTGCGAAGCTTTAAAATGGAGCTAGGAAAGTACCTGATCGAGCTGAACACTTCCCCTGAACCAGAAGAAGGTGATTGTACCGACTCGGACCACGACAATATTGAACCAACCAATAAGCGTAAACGAGGCAAGCCTATCATCCAGCTTCCATCTAAAAGGCGTCGAACTGCTGGAGCGTGACATATGTCTGTCTTCTTAGACACTCTGTCGAGGTGCCGACACTGTCATTATAATAAAAGTCGTACCCAATGTAGCAATTGCAATATAAGTTTATGTCTCACAAGACAGGAACTGCTATAGACTTTTTCATGGGGAGTAGGTAAAACTCGGAAGAAAAAAATTATAAATATTGTTAATTTAGAGACCACATGTCTTAATTTTATTTTTGTCTAATTTTGATATTTTTATAATCAAAACCAACATTTTTAGTTCCTTGTAAAATGCCTGTGTGGCTTTGTATTCCCATTTAAGATGTCATAAATACTTTGTTATAATCTCGTGTTCCAAAGATATGCTGTAAGCGATATTTTATTTAAGATAACTCATAGTGAGTATCCTAGACAGGATTACATTCCCTCTATTTATTGTCAAAACATACAATGTCAATTACTAAGACTAATCTGTTTATGAGAATAAGTAATGAAGTTTTTTCATAAATTGTTGGTTTTCTATTAAATAAAACCTTTGAATTAAATACCAATGTGAATATTTGATCACAAATATAAATTGTATTATATTGAAAATACAGCCCAATGTGATCAGATGAGAACAAAAAAATATCAAGTTGTATAGACCGGGAACTATTGTTTACAATACATTCAACATGTATAAAAAATATTAAGTGCAGTTCGGTCTCTTATCATAATTTTATTAAAAGTTTTTGTTCTGGGTTGTACTATGACTGGGCAAATATGTGCTTATGTGAGGACAATGGAATAAAATAAAATGAAGGCGATTTTAACACGGGCTTTACGAGGATAAACAATTGGTTCGAAATAACTAGATGTCTTTCATTAGCACGAGTATAAAATTTAATTAAATCCACAACTATATGGGAATTGGGAAATCTTGCACATTTTTGTGACATCCATGGGAAATTTAAATTTATACAGGTTTGTTGATAATATTTTAATAAACAGAAATAAGCCATAATCAATTTTAAAAGATTAAATTAAAAAAAAATTATACCTAACAGCGCAGGACTCATTCAAAATCAGGACCAGCCCTATGGAAGACCAAAGTCCAAACCGCTAAGCAAAGAATGCTTATAATTTAGATATTATTAAACGAAATGATGTCGTGAAATTAACACCAGTAACCTTCCACAATAAACTAACAATCAACCCAAGAGCTATGTTTCCCTCGTTACACAACGACAGCACTAACAGACACTCCAACTTGACAGAAGAGTTTCCGGACCACTCAATCAAATCGATCACGTACACGTCAGTCAAAAACACATCTCGCGCATTCTTGAAACGAATTCCTAAACAAGATGGAACTGTGCCAAACAGGGCACAGACGCGAAGTGCGAAACTTGAAGTGAAGTGAGGCGAAACTTCCACTTTGATTGCGAAATCTGAAGTTCCACCACGAAGTATGCAGCGTGATTAAACTCATCAAACGTGGAAGTACTAAGATGTGAGAATTTTATTAAAGGCATTCTAGAAGCTATGTATGTAAGTAGTGGTAGTCTAATGGTTTGAACGTTGGTCTCTTGAACGTGACGTCGTGGATCTAATTTTGAGGTGCACCCCTCCTATTTTCAAAGTTATGTGCGCATCAGAAGTTGATTATCACTTGCTGCAGTAAAACATCGTTAGGAAACCAATCCACACATAGCCAGCATGTTTTTTTACCTTCTATAAATTAGTGCTTGACCCCAATCCTGCCTGAAGGTGAGCAGTGATGCGGTCATATGTAGATGGTGAAGCGCACTAATTTAGTAGAAGCCTATTCACTCTTGACTTGAAGACACATTGTAGTCGAACGGGATACGGACACGGGAAACTTATTCCAGTCGTTTGCAATACGTATGAGGAAGGAAGACGAAAGCGCGATGTTCGTACTGTTGGATTGTCGACGATGAAGGAATGGATACCGCCGTGCGTCGGCTCGTTCGAGGATGGAACGGGGATGGGAGAATTATATCTGATGGACTATAGCCTGCCCTCCCATTGTGGTTGGAGACCAGAGTCCAGTAGCGAACTGTAATGAGTTGCAATGATTATTCCAAAAGTTAGAATTTATAGCACACACCTGCAAGTTAATGCCTTGAATTGGGTCTTGGGACGTCTTGAGACTGGAAACCCTTGCGCGGGTATGTGTGTGTGTGTAGAAAACGGGTCTTTTATAAACTAAACAGTCCTCGATCTCGGGACTTCCAGACACTCGAGACACGATTATTGAATTTATAATACTAATAATTTTAATGTAAAAACTTTTCTTTGAAAGGTTTCTTGAGCAACCTTATCTCTGATTATTTGAGTAGCTCGCAATATTAAAACTAAATATTTTCGAAGATTAAACGGTTTCCTCTGAAATATAAAGAATTCATCACGAAGTCAATTGATTAGGCTTCGGTACTTTTAACAATTTGCAAAAGTAAAAGTAAATAAGTAAGGA
>DWJZ01001563.1:0-22811 GCA_018249125.1 Asbolis capucinus
GGGGTTGGGGTGTAGGGTTGTTGAGAGGTAGAGTCGTCAGGGGGATTTGGTTGTTAGAGAGGTAAGATAGTTGTAGGGGGAGTATGTGTTAGGGGGTGAAGGAAAAACGTATCTCAATGTGTAGGGGAGACTGTGCCTTGTAGGGTACAGTACCTGTGCGGCGGCTTCACACGCGGCGGTGATGGCATTGACCTTTACGATGGCGGGCTCCCAGACGCAGCTCGCGAAATTGTCACCGATATCCTCCTTCTGGATGTCCACGCCGTACCACACTTCACCTAACAAAACAGGTATAATTCATTTATAAATAATGAGCAGTTATTTGTAGTAAGGCTTGTATCCCGGTGGCACACCAGAGAACACCCCAGTCTGGTGTTATTAATGTCTATGGCTATCGGTCTTACTTTCCTTTTTAAGGGTGGCCCCGTCTCTTGTTTTTAGTAAAAATGTTTTATTTACAATTGTTGCCTTTCAAACCACTCACCCTGATGATGCTTCTGCCGCAGCTTGTTGAGCAGGTTGGTGGCGTCAAAGCCAGCGTTGTCGCACAGCTGGCGCGGGATGGCCTCGAACGCCCGCGCCACCGCCGCCACCAGCAGCTGCTCCTTACCAGCCACGCCCTTCGAGTAGGCGCGCAGGTGAGCTGATATCTCCATGTCGATTGCACCACCACCTGAGAGGGAATGTATTATTGATCAATATTGCCTGTGGAGTGGTTATGAGTTGAATTGATGAAGTTTTAAGATTATTATTACTTAGATTACTTCCATTCGTATCGATAACAGTAAACAATAAGGGCATAAATGCTTGGAATAAGTCAAAGATACGCCCTTTTTCCGTAGTCGAACTAATATTATATTAGTAATGAGCTGACATAGTAAGAGATTTTCTGCACAATGTTTGTAATCACATTAAGTAGTTACACCAAAAGTCAATTATAATTTAAGGTATGAATTACAAAAAATCATCAAACAATATAAATCGATATAATAAACTGTATAAATGTACAGCACTACGGCTGAGCCGATATATCCCCATCACTAGAGGGTGTGGTGGTCAGTTAGCATTATAAAAGTTGTATTTGAGTTTGTTATTAAAGTTACATTTTTTTCATTACAACACCCAACCTGAACCAAATATTTATACCACAAGAGGCCTACAAAACAAGTCCTTAAAAAATAGGACAGAGATGGAACACCAAACCTGGTAAGACAAAACAGTGAGACTCACCGGCAACAACAGCATCATTCTTGATTGTCCGTCTCACAATCATGATAGCATCATGAAGAGACCGCTCCGTCTCCTCCAGGAACTGCTCAGCACCACCACGGAGGATCATCGTACATGTCTTAGCAGCCGGACACCCTAGAACGGTAGTAGTTATCTAATTCTTTGACAGCGACACACAAGAACAAATTGTTAGAACATCTAAAAAAATAGAATTTCTAAATTTCTAAACTAATAATAACCAAAATACTTGTTTTATGTTTAAGCCAAAAAGAATAACTTTGCTCAAGTAAATTCAACAAATGCAAATACATAGTACTAAATATGAGAAATAAGGTTACAGAGATATAATAACTATGCTTTATTTGAAAAATACAAGTTAATTTTCCACTAACATGATTTTCTTACTGCCAACTTACTACAAACTTTGCATACCTTTACAAATTTTTAATCTACTGCAATTGTCGAAGTTTTATCTATACACATATATACTACAAAATATTTATATAGCTACAATTATCATACATATATTTTATTTTGGGAACAATTTTCAAATTCAAGATATAAGGAGGGTATTTTTTCATTTACCATTACGAGCTGTTTCATTCTCATACCCTAAGGAAATAAATAGAAGGTGAACATTAGGAAGGGTATTATGTTTGGGATATAAATTTAAAAATACAAGCAATAAGTATAAGTAAACTTCTGATAAATCTGATATCTGATAAATAGATTATGCAATTTTTTGAAACTACGACTTTGGCATTTCATTTAAAAAAAAAACCCAGACTTCAAAATTTGAAATCAATAAATTATAGCGTAAAAAATGGCTTATAAAATATAAACCGTAGTAAGAAAAAATTGACAACGAAACCAAAGCGCTCCCGCCAATAGCAAGCCCGTAGCTACAATTGCTTATAATCTGTGGTATGTTTTTATCATATTATTTTTACTTTGGAAATCATGTCGAACTGACGTATTATTGTTACCTTCGTTTATTTTCAGTAAATAAACTGTTTAATTTAACCAACAGGAAACTTATTAAATGTATTTTTATTTGGTTCTACAATAAAATATATTACAGCTTTTCATTCATCAGGACAATTACAAGTTAAAACTTCGAATAATTTTGTATTGGAACAAAACCCTTGCATTGTTGATATTACATTTACAAATTACTTTCGCATTGTTATTTTTTTTTGTTCTCATCCATTTCCATGGATTCTAACATTTCGGCCTAACCTAAACCTGACCTCGTCGAGGGCATCTCCTACATTACATGACAGTATTGCCTCATATTTATGTTATCCACACAGTAAGATCGGCAATTGTTGCGTTATGGTAATCATAGGCAATACTAGGCACTAAAGCATCAGGTGAACACTCTTACATCGACAACATAACCTACAAGACGCCGCCGAGTCTGCTGCTGGCAAAACATTAGACCAGTCGACCTTATCGTGTCCAATCAAGAATTGTAATATACGATACAATTTTTAATCAACCAATCATGTTCATTTTCGTCCCCCTCCTCCCTGTTACTTCCTGGTTTTGACTGAATTTGGTAGCAGAAAACTATATTAAGCGTCTTCTAGGTATATGTTGTCGTTTTGACTATCATTCCTTTCAAAAGCATATCACTCTACGTTTTGAGCTTCATTTTATGCGTGCATAATTCGTGGGGCATATGCTGGGAGTGTTTAGCGCCCTTGACAAATATTCTTTCTGTTATCGTTCACGCCAAACCGATTCTAAAATAAAAACGTTTAGTGTGGAAAAACAGACGCCATGTTTCCTGCACCATATATCATTCCTATACATTTTTGAACTAGAGTTTGGTGTGTTCGTTGACAGAAACGGCATTTTGTTTCAAGGCCTAGCGTAGCGTAAAAAAAATGTGCTATATAAGATTGTTGCATAGCAAATCTACAACTACAAACCGTTTTTCTCATCATAACCTATCTTGCCCGTGTACACAAGCAGTGTAACAAAACAATACTTTTTTTTTATCTATCAGTAAAAATGACTTGAAATTACTTTGACAAGTAACGTAGTAGTACGCAATAATAAAAATAATTCAAAACTACTCGTCAGAAAGTGCTCAAATTAAATATCAAAATCGATCCACTCAGTATATAAAACCGATAAAAATAAACAGACAAATTGCGAACCTCCCCCTTTTTTGAAGTTGATTAAAAAGTCGATAAAAAGGTTTTAGTGAAGGGATTACAATCTCGCATATTTTTATATTGAGACTTTGCTTAAGATATTAGTGTTAAACGTAATATAGTGGTTTATAATAAAACTGACACTGCATCTATTAAGTTAACAATATTGGTCAAGATGAGAAAAGCGAAAATTTACAAAATTATTTTGGCCCTTTTTACACGGCGCAATCCCAGCTAAGCACCCACTCCCCTACACCCATACCTCGTCCTCAGCTCATACTCCACACCCACTCTTAATTCAGCTCCCACCAGCATCCGCTTCTCAGAATCCACTGCCTCGACATCCGCTCTTCAGCAACCATACCCCAGAATCCACTCCTCGTCCAACCAAAACCGGCCCCGAGTGCACTCACCAGTGAATATATTGTATCTGTCCCCGCCGACCTGCCGCTCGGTGAAGTGCGCGCACGAGCCGAGCGACTCGGGCGCGAGGTCTCTCACTGACGTCAGCACGGCGCCGCCGCACGCGCGTTGCGTACGACGCATGTCCTCCTCAGGCACGCGACCCGCGCAGAACATGTCGCTAAGGGATAGATAAAGCATATATGTGCTTTAGACGACACGTTAAGTCATAACAACTGGAACCAATCCCAGTTATTATGTTTAGGTAGCAATGTAAATTTATACTTCTATACTAAAAATAAAAAGACTGAGACTAACAATTCTGTAAGTATTTTTTGAAAATTTTGATGCAGGGAAGCTTTGTTGTCGATATAGAGAACAAAACAATTTTTTTTGGATGTATTGTCTGTCTGTCGTCTGTTCGAGCTTCACGAAAAAACCCTCATACAGATTTAGATGCAACTCAGTAAAGTCATAGTTTAAAACCCGTGAATGCTTATAGGATAGGTTTCATCCCAGGAAATGGCTTAGTTCCCGCAAGATAACAGTTTAAAATTCGTATGGCAACTCCGAAACCAATGGAACAGTTTAGATGATACATGTTTGTTGCTTATGTATGGACAATGATTATAGGATACTTTATAACTCAGAAATCTTCTTTTTTCCTGAGGCATATTAGGTTAATTAGTACAGCAACTCTAAAACCACCCGATAAATCTTTTTCTGAAGGCAATTTTTAGTACTTCATAATATACTCACCGATCAGCAAAGTACTGTGTAGCAACATCTCCAATGGGCAGCTTGCTGAGCACCACATTCGCACCGCTGGCGTGCAAAACTGCCAACTTCTCGTACAGGATCTGCCACTCAGCATCCACCACCTTCTGGTACTCCTTGACATTGTCCACACGCACCTGCAATTGTTATATCAATTAATCAATGTATAATGTACTGTAAAAACTCTTAAGCACGGCAGAGCGTCATAATGTCTGATTGGTCATGTGATTTAAAAACATTACAATACTCGATACATTGCGCGCGAACTGTTGTAATATTTTAACGGAAAGAGCTCGCCCGAAAAACTCAGTATGTAGATGTGGCGACATCGCATCACATGGTTACGTGACAAGAAAAGCCTGAATCACGCTATCGGAGTTTTCTACATCGTTAGCATCTATATAATATCCGACTAACAACTGTCGGAGCTCGGCCGCTCCTCTAGCATTACACCTCGCTTGGCGGAAGATCTCGCCTTTGCTAAATAAACAACAGAGCAAAAATTAAAGTCTGCTCTCCTATAATCGCAAATAATTCTACAATAATCTACCTATAATATTACATCCTCACCTCGGCATTGTCTCGTTCAGCGCGTAACTCCAATTCAATATTGAGCAATGCAATCTTGCAATTTTCATAACTCTTAGGCTGCATCTCGAAGCCAGCATATGAGAACGTCTTCTTGAACGCTACACCAGCTACCAGGAAAGAATCCTCTAGAGCGCCGCCGGAGACTTTCTTGATGCCTGACGAATGGATGGCATATGAAGAGAACATATTCTTGTGTAATTTAAAAGTATAATGGTAGCCTGAAGAGGGCGGTAACCCCCCTGCCAGAAATGTTATAATTGAATGAGAAAAGTTAAATATCTCAACAAAACTTTATTAAATCAGTATTTCAGTAAAATAGGCCTCTTATACAAGAATTAAAATACTTCTGTAGAAAATTAAGCGAGGACATTAAAAAAGTTAATAACTCACTATGTTGCTAACAAAGAGTGTTTACAAGATTTTTACAGGCTAGAAAAATGGACTCATAATCTAATAGGTCGTATTCCATTTGTTGTGCCATATCAGTGTAATATCTCGCTTTTATAAGTTTTGCGTCAAACTAAAATTTAATTTCTTAGTTTCATGTATGTGTGCGTTTATATGTTTGTCCGTTTCCCACGTCGAAAGTGTCTGACAGTTTGACTTTTGGAAGATTTTACGTTTGAATTATGTTCTGGAGAGTGATATAGGCTACTTTATATCAACATTGGTTTAGCGCGCATAAATAAAAAAAATGTATTGAACAATTTTTTACATTTCTTACCACTCACCAATCATATCCAAAGGCAGAAGTGGAGCATCCAGCGAGAGCACCGCGTCCACGACCATCTTGGAGAAGTGACCCTTCTGTTGGTGGATCAACTTGGAAGACATCGCCGTGGCAGCGCACTTCCGCAGGAGCTCTCTGAGGGTTACCAAGATAATTTATTCAAAGTACCGATGAAATAGGAAGCTATTCAAAATTTCGAGGAACCCCGAAATGCTCATGTAATTTTGCCAGCTCCCCATCCATCAGCCCCTACATATCCACTGTTGGACTATGTCTAGGGGTCTATGGGCCTCTCCTAATTTGCGGCTCTCTGAGTGGCCCTAAGTCTTGTCAATCCAGCAGAGGCCCACTATCTTCTTCAGGTTAAAAGTCCATCTGGTTAGGGTGCAACCTCTCAATATCCTGTCTCATCATCTCAACCCATCTCGGTCCACTGTTGAGCACGGGTCTCTTCTCTGAATGAGAAGATTGAGGCTATAGTCTACCCAGCTGGCCAAGTGCGGATTGAAAGACTTCATACTCCTTTGAGTTTTGCAAACTCCCCAGCATACAGGTTTCCCCACGATGTTTTCCTTCACCGTTATAGAAAGTGACATTTATTTGCTTAAAACGCACATAAGTCGGAAAAGTCAGAAGTGCGCGCCCTATTCTGCCTAATGTCGTCTAAAATTGCCTCATAACTACAAATATCCACAATTATTTTCAGTAATTGGATCCGTTTGTCTTAATCATTGGCAATAATAAAAAATTCAGAAACAATTTAACATAGCAAAATATTTGTTTGTTTGAATAAAACCTTAAAAATGTAACTACAACCACTTAATACCTTTCTAAACTTTATATGCTTGTTATATTATTTGTATGTATGGATTTTTCTTTATAATAGAGTGTATCAATACAAACTTGATTTACTCAGATACAATCACTACATTCACTCATATTCTCATTCTCTTTCATCATCTACCCACCTCTGTTCTTCCGGAGACTGCTTTTCAATCTTCACAGCCAACTCCCTCACTCGGTCCACGGCCAGTTTGGCTGCAGTGCGCACAGCCTTGATGATAATGCGAGGGTGCACGCCTGAAAGAGATAACTATATAATAAATGTTGCAGAGCTGTGTGTTAGACAAGGATGACCGTATGTCACCTCATGTCTACTATCAAGATCCACATGGTATTTCGGTAATTGGATCCGTTTGTTTTAATCATTGGTGAACGTAAATAATACTGTGCGAGTGTGATTTCTTATATCACAATGCAAGCAACATATCATTTTGGTATGCTGAGATAGCTGGGAGGCTGACTGCAGCCTCCGATACTGGTCACACACTACTTTCTACTGCTTTAAACTCAACCCATTCAGGCACTGTTTGCATTAGTGTGTGTGTCTAAACATTGATTTCGAATTTTTGCTTTAACCAGCTTATAAATAAAATTATATATACATCTGGAAATGTAACAACACAGTTTAAAAAGAGCTCTAATTTGTCAAGACCTTGACGCTGACCGACATCTATTCATTATTGATCAAAGACATCTGTCTCTTTCACACAAATGTGAAGGGTTGCTAAAGTGTGGGTAAAGACATTGAATATGCATTTCTAATTCTAATCCAGTCGGATTAATACTAACCTTCTTCAACAAAAGGCTTCAACCTCTTCAACAGCTCTCCGGCAAGAATAACTACTGAAGTAGTACCATCTCCCACCTAATAAAGAAAGGAACACATGTTAAAATAATTAATACTCCTATATAAAGAAAACATATATTTTATAAAATCATAATGAATATTGTCCTCAATTAAATTAGGAAATTGGATCCGTGTTTATAATCATTTAAAAAACACAAAAAAATTTAAGAAAAGATACTCAGTATATATTTTTTTTGAAGGAATAATTGTAACAATTTCAAATCAAGAGTGGAATAGTCTATTACTCACTGCGCATAACCATAACCAATTACCTTCAGGTGGGATTGTAGACTTAAAATGAGATACTATTAATATTTTACCTCTGCATCCTGAGATTTGGCAATATCCACCAAGGTCTTTGCTGCTGGATGGACAATATCCAAAAGCTGAAATAAAGGAATATAATAATGAAAATAAATGACATGTAGCAATATAAATAACATTACCATTACCAGACAATGCAAATAAATATCTCAGGACAACTCTCACACGGCACGCAAGTAAGGATGGGTGGGCGCTACTGGTCAAATATTTTGGTGGCTATTCAGCACTTCCTTGCTTCAGAAAGCACTTACACCTATCGGCATCAAATGTTATCGTTAGTTGTATCAAGCCATTTGAAGGCTTTGGTGCACATAAAAATACTCTATACTGGAGGGGTTAATTCATCAATATGCACGGGGGCAGCATGGTGGTATATGCTCAAGGCCTCCTCAGGGAAGGAGACCTGTTGAATAATAGGCTACTAATGTGTTGAAGCTAGGCAGGAAAACAAACAAGAGACAATCACCAGCAGTCCAGCCTTGGTAAAACTTAATAATGTATTGAGATGAATCTTACACGCAGGGAGCAAAGCACAAAGTTCAAAAATACCTTCATAATAGTTGCACCATCATTGGAGATCACAGCCTTGCCATTATGATCCACAATCAGCTTATCCATCCCACGAGGTCCCAGGGTCGTTCTGACCTGTACAACAAGAGAATCATTTAAAATTATAATTTTGTACAATACTATGAAGCAGCATAGTGGTTTTAACTCTTAGTCTCTTAAACAGGAGTTCCCACGGTGTCAGGAAGCCCCTGTGTGCACCTCTAATTTTTCAAAGTTATATATGTATTAAAACCTAATTACCACATAATCCAGTAAGGCTTATAATTTGTGTGCTGGACTTTAGCCGTTACATTTTGTAAGAAAATGATATAGCCCCTTCGCAGAAAGTTGTAAACGTGGTTGCCTAAATTGGTAAGGCACTCAGAATGATATTATGTATAGTATGAAATAAATGTGAAGTGTAATTTCCGTTGGCAATCCTTAAAATAAATAAACTTAACAATACCTATTTACATTACATGTATAATTTAAGGAATAAAAAATTGTAAGAAAATTTAAAAGAAAATTACAAGAATATATGTCCAAAATGTCTTATACAATAGTATTATGGCTTACCGCATCCACCACAAGCTGGCAGGCATTTATATTGGAGATCAGCTGCGGCTTCCCCTGAGACTGGTCTGTCCCCTCCTTCAGCACTAGGATCTGTGGTTGCTGTAAAGATAATCAATTTGTAATACAGTGTATAATTCTTTTTGACTAAAACTCAAACTCCCTATAAACTTAAACTCCCTATAAAATAGAAGTCAGTCAGATTAAAACCTACATACTTTTCACCCACTCCATATAACACTAACTCTCTATAATTATAAAAAAATGCTCAGTCCGGTGAGTTTACACTGTGTTAGCAATACATTTTTACCATTGTAAGTGACCTTACAAGGTCACAAAGTTAAATCAAAAATGTACCTATTGTGGTAGCATTTCTGAAGACTTGTTCTTATGTGCCAATGGTATGCCTTTCCTAGTCTTTTGTTTGTTGATACAAAGCTTATAAAACGCTTAGAATTTCTTTATATTACCTCACCACACCATTTTTTATATTACTATCATTATAATTGTAAAATTTTAAATATTGTGCGAAATTATTGAAAATTACATTGGTATACATATGAAATGTACTGTGCGAAATAGGAATAGCAAAATACATTCAGAGATTATTATTATAACAGTATATTTGATGTTCTAAATGGAATTAAAAACTATCTATTCAAAAATGATGACTATTTTCCAGAGTTATAAACAGATTGACTAACACAAATATCTGGCTTTTGTTTTCAACATATGAAAACCAACCTTCAAAGTATTTGAAGTCTAAAAAATATTTCTGCCTGTGAATTTGTTACTGCTAACCTCTCAAATGACTTAAAAGACTTGGTATCGCTTTCATGATCGACTTAGTATTAAGTATTAGAATGATTGGGAAATGAATAACTTTAAATAAAAAGTCTTTCAATATTTCTAACAAACAAATTGTTAGTCATGCGACCCGTGACATCAAAGCACCTGTTAGAATATTTGATGATATTTCTAGAAAGAACGTAAATATCATATGAAATAATGTTCTATATGATTTGATTTGAATTGAAAATGAATATTTACCAAATCTTACGTCATAATTTATAGAAAAACAGAATAAAGAGAGTGAAATCGAAAACCCCTATCCGTGAAGACGCTATGTATATTGGAAATAGAAGAAATTAAACTTAATCTGAATTTCGAAAATAACAAATTATCAATAAACTGCAATAAATACTATTGCAATTAAAACTCTACGTAATTTCAATGAAATAAACGCGACTATACATTTTTTCTGGAATTTCTTCTCGGCACTTCGGAACATTTTTTCAACGAGTAAATACAATACTACTGGTAGAAATAAATAGTTAAAAACAGAATTTGTTACACTGGCTTTCAATTTTTAACCTAAGACAACGATTTTATAGAAAGATTAATGAAATAATAACAAATTAAATTACCATCTTCGAGTTGAATTCAGTCTTCCTTCAAAATTACGATTTTTAATTTTTTAACTCATTACTCAAGACATTGACAAGCCGATGTCAGTTTGACTTTTGTTGAATTTGACAGATATCCTAGAATATAGGAAACCATGAACAAGATTATTAAATTACAGTCGCAGAATTCCAGAAAATGTTGAGGAGGAGACGATTGGCAAAACCGAGTACGATTGTCTAAATGTGCACTTTTTAATCGTTCTGTGATTCAATGTAATAAAATTATACTGAAATTGTAATCGTTACTCGAATAATTCAAAGCCACAAAAATTGCTTAGAAATTGATAATTAAATGTCATCGTGGATTTGACATTTTCAACTTGGTCTGTCGGCGTCGTTGTCATTGTCACTTTGTCATTTCCATTCCGATTTTAACATTTTAACTTTGCTGAACGAGAAGAAATAAGAAAATATAAAGAAATCTGCCTTGGATTACCAATTTTATAAGCATTTGCAGTCATCACAGATATTATAAGTTTTAATACAATGACTCGAGAAGTAAATATCAAGGCTCTAGTGTCGCACGTCGTAAGAGGAGATGGAATCCACAAATGCAGAATTTGTATGGGAGATACCTCTGACGGCCAGGTCTATTTGGGAGATACAGTGATGTTGGATGGCGATAAACCTATAACTCTATCGGAAGCGCTTGAAGCGATTACCGGAATTGAGGTGCGTAACATGCAAATGTTAGTTTATAAATTTTAGATTTATTGTGTAAAACGGAACGCCATTCTCCCGGTTGACCGGTTTGACGGGCCAAAATGGCGGCTTAACTTAAAATCTGGTAATACTCTGCTGCTATCCAGTATTCCAGATGAAATAAAAATCATTTAATGTTAGCCAATAGTTCTTTACACCCTTCTATAGTATATTTTGAAATATTTGCAGCTCTTAAAATAAGGCTTATCAACAAAATTGATTTGCCAAATTGAGATCTCTTCTATAACTACTTTCAACTCTAATATTGCTAATATAACCTTTAAAACTTTCAAAAACTGACCTTAGTCACTAAATACCTATTTTAAGAAATACATAATCATTATACTTATAGGAAATAATTAGGTTGTTACATTCAAGCACATTGTGTTGTATTATAATTAGATGTTGTTTTGGACGGGTTGTTCTACATTTTATGTGTGTGCCGGGCTCTAGTAGAAATGTGCAAGTCATCCAGCAAAAATGCTGTACTTCAACCTCTTATTACTTTGTACTTTTTTCACTATCTGCCTATTCTCTGTCATACTTGGTGGTAAGCGTTGAAATGACCACGCTATTCTACTATCGGTCCGAAGGCAGTGTAAAATGTAGTTAATTTAAAGCCAACTGAATTTTAATGGATGTAATTAATTAAAGTTGAAGAACTTTACTTAAATATTTATCTATTTAATTTGCATTTTGAAGTGTTTTGATGTGCCTGACCAATTTGTGTGGGTATTAACCTTCAAGCAGGTGCACAATCATTTAATGGTGGTGGTCGCAAATAACCTTAAAGATTACCATGCTATATAAGGGATTATCTACACTAAATAATTTTGGAATTGTTTATTTTTAAGTATAAAACATGTTAATATAAGGTAAATATAAAAAAAAAGTACTCAATTCAAATACCAGTAGAAAGGCCTTTGCTTTGTCATAGATGACAGAAGATTAAAGCAAATTAATATCTAACTAAAATTAATAGCATTATTATTAGAAAATATGATTTTTGTTGCACTGGATTGGAATTTCAAAGTATAAACTTACATAATCATTTAAAGGAATCATAATCAAAAATTTTAAAAACAGTATTTGGCAACACCAATCCTTTTAGTTAGAAAACTAAATTATGAAATAAAAATGTAGTAAACATGAAGCAATGCATCTAATTTGTTTCAATATTAGTGTTTGTTATTGTAATATTGATTACAAATATGTTTTGTGTGCTCCCTGCAAATATTTCTTCAATAAGATGTGCATTGTGTATTTAACTGTCTCCTTTTTTAGCTGGCTCTCTTGCAAGTCTTCTATTTAGATGCTTCTTTTCTCATTTTAGGCTCATAGATACATTTGTCTTTTTTATGACCACTCAATTTCCCCTCAAGAATACCATGGTAATGATTACAACTATATGATAAACCATAAACATGAAAAAAAAGTGTCAATTCAGCTTTTTTATCAATTTCATTGACAACACCCGTTGTTGTACTGTGGGATGTTATAATGCTTGACTCCTATTTTTCATGCATGCTTTCTTCTATTTCCATTGCACAATAAAGTGATGATATAAATACCACTACTTAATCTTTTTAAGTAATAATAATAACGCTTACAAATTCACTATTCAAATTAAAGTAAACAAATCATTAAAATACAAATTATTCCATTTACAATTTGATCTTTTATTATTTCGATACCAACAATTTTATTTATTATAATTACATTAAAAAAATTGACAACTACTAAAAGTTTTACGAAAACTAAAACTCTAATTTGCTTAGTCTATAATTATGGTTAGTAGAATGAAGTCATTAGTCCAGAACAGACCTTCATTTATCTGTTAATATGTACTGCATAGACTCTCGGCGGTTTGACTGGTGCGGTGGTTGCAGGTGCAGCTGGAAAACAACATGCCAGCTGGCCTGTGCACTGCCTGTTCCACGTCAACCCTGAACGCAGCCCATTTTCGAGCATTTTGCAGACAGTCCTTGGAACAATGGGAGAAGGCATTGCTGCTCCTGTCAAACTTACGCTCCTTACCTGTAAAGGCAAACAAAGCTGTACTTATTATATTAGATCAGAATAAAATGACAATCGTCGATAGATATCAGGGACAAGCGAAAAGGTCTGAAATAGAGAGAGTGGAATCGAAAGAGCCATCAAAATTATTCAAAAGGGAAACGAAAATAGTCAAAGGATGCCAATGCTCTGAATGTGGAAAGAAATTCAAATATCCGCAACATTTACATCAACATTTAAAAGAATCCACAGATTTTAAACGTGCATGCCATATATGCGCCAAAATTTTGACTAGGGACGAGTTAATATCGCATTTGAAAGATGAACATGGTAGAAAGCCTTATGACTGCAAGAAATGTCCAGCGTTGTTACATTCCTATAGTCAGTTCCAGCGACATGTAGTCAAAGCTCATTCTAAAGGCTCCTGTTTTTGTGGGGATTGTGGAAGAAGTTTCCAATCTCCACAAGCATTTCATGCTCACCAGTCAGTTCATAGACTTAACACGTGTCCAAGATGCGACAAACTTTTCCGTAACCAAACCTGCTACCTGTATCACGTTAAAAGGTGTTGCAATCTAGACAGTAACAGAAAGGATACGCATCGCACAAAACACAGGGTGTTTGTGGAAGTTGAAAATCGTGTTAGTGATAAAAAAATCAAAGTTGGACTTCGGGGTAGCGCCGACAAGCAGTGCATTTGTGATTACTGTGGAAAAAAATTTGCTGGTAAAAAGTTCGTTGGAGCTCACATTCAAATCGTCCATATGAAAAATACCCATAAACCCTGTGTTTATTGCGGGAAGCTCCTAGCAGCAGCTCACATGACAGAGCACGTAAAGACCCATGAATTGGTTAGAATC
The DNA here is from genome assembly GCA_018249125.1 of Asbolis capucinus. Taxonomy (NCBI): domain Eukaryota; kingdom Metazoa; phylum Arthropoda; class Insecta; order Lepidoptera; family Hesperiidae; genus Asbolis; species Asbolis capucinus. The sequence goes on from DWJZ01001563.1 coordinate 14,076, forward strand.
TTCACATGTGAACATTGTGGAATTGTTTTGAGGACGAAACTTGGATACATTCAGCATCTACGTTTACACACTGGCGAGAAGCCATATAAGTGTCAGCATTGTGGTGAAACATTCTCTGCTTCCTCAAGGAAATCAGAACACATCAAGAAGAATCACAGTTCTTCAGAAATCGAACTGAAACACGCTTGCGTGCTTTGCCCTGCTCGATTTCGCCTCCCTTATAGGTTAAAAAAGCATATTGCTGTAGCTCATAATACAGAACCGGATGATAGTATGAAGTTACTTTTTGAATGTGAGGATTGTAACGAAAAGTTCACTTCGTACAGAGGACTTTTACATCATGGTCGGAAACATCAGGGCCAGTTTTTGTTGAATCGGAAAGTTAGAAGGGACGCTAAATTTCAAGTTTGTGTTTCTGATGCTGACAAAAAGACGAGGACTGGAATAATGAAAGAGGAAAATAATTTGTAGAAATATTGTTTGTGATTCTTTCGAACACCAAAAGGAGGTTTAGCGTATTTCACAAGCTTTGGTCATTGCTAAAAGTTACACAAACATGTGATGTCAATATTTAGTTTAATACTTAAAAACTTCGTATTTTGTTCTATATTTAAAGATATTATACTAAGATTTTCAAGTTTACTGTCGTTTACAAATTCAACATGACACGGACAGACTCTAGATAGAGTAAATTAGAGTAGGTTAACTAAAAATACAACTATAACTTTGTGCTTGACTCCTATACCACCTGGTGGTAAGCGGCGACTTGTCAAGATTCACAATATGCTAACTATAAAAGCGTCGCCTATTCAAATTTATATTAATATGTCATATGATATGTTATTTCGATTTTTATTCAAATAAGACACGCCAGTCAGTTTTTATGTAAGAAATATAAAACAAAGACAAACTACAATAAAATAGAAAATGATTGTGTTATCGTGTGTATTAAGAATTGTGTTTGTTTTATTATTTTAGAAAACAAATTAATTATAATACCAAATTATGTTATCTAGGTATAATATTAATGTAAAAATAGCATTGTACGGAATGTTTTTGATAAACCATAGTCAAAAAAAAAGACAAAAAAATCGTAGACAATAAATAATCGTCGCAACGTAGTTATGGTTAAATAATTTGTAGACATGGCTAGAACCCATGGACCAATTATTGTCCTCGAGTCTTGTTTTGAATGGAAAGGCCTAAATTCGTCACGCTGCTTCAGTGCAGCAATCTGCACTCCTCAGTTTCACCAATATGACTCCACATTGGTTGGTGGCTAACCAAAATTATAATAAGTAGTAGGTTTTTTTGTAGCAAATTAATTTTTTGAGCTAACAAATACAGAAATATATGTATATAATACTAGCTTCTTCCCGCAACTAAAACCGTGTTATATACGACACCCTACCCCCACGTCAACCCCTTCAAGCCTATTTTCGTGAAAAAAGTAACCTATATTTTTTCCTTAAGTTCTATCGGTACCAAGTTTCATCAAACTCGGTAGTTAAGGCGAGACAAGGTAAACGAACAGACAGACAGACAGAGTTACTTTCGCATTTATAATATAGTAAAGATAAAGAGGAACGGACTGATGGAAAACGTGGTTTCAGGTTAAAGAGGAGGTCGAGTTGCCGCGAGGAACATGCCGCGAATGTTATCAAATCGTTCTCGCAGCCATACATTTCAGACGCCTGGTCACGGATTCGGCTCGACAATGGTCCTCTGCAGTAACCACGTTCTCCAACATTCCGAAGCCTACTAACAACGGAACGTACTACATTTACTACGGCGAAACCACCACTGTATCACAGGACACGGGAAAGAAAATTACGCGCAAACCTCGAGTGACTAAGAATTTGAGTTGTAAAAGGCGAAGGACAAGATTGCGGAGGAGTTTGAAGAACAGGAAACCTATGATTACATGTCACAATTGTCGTATGACATTTGTATCTCTCAATCTCCTGAACCAACATTACAAGAGCTCGATGATCCGCATTTGCACTGAGTGCTCTTTGATAATGCAAAAGGATAAGCTAGCGAACCATTTGCTTAAGGCACATAGTAAAGAAGTTTTCTCCTGCAATCTTTGTCATCAGCTGTTTGATGAGCCGAATGCTTTAGATGAGCACGTGCAGCTGCTACATGCGTTTGGTACTCACCAATGTAGAGTTTGCGGAGCAGGATTTTTAAAGGAAAGGGCACTTCGAGCTCACAGTTACACACACACTTTATTTAGCTGTTCCTTTTGTAATGCGAGCTTTGAAAATCGTAAATGTTTCGAACATCACAAAACACAATGCAATAAAAGGAATGATGATGACCCAACACATACTAAAACGAAGTATGAATGTCACGACTGTGGGAGTGTGTACACAAAGAAACCATCCCTGAGGACCCATATTGTCCAGAAGCATTTAGATGTCCTTCCATTTATTTGCCAGGTCTGTGGTAAGCGCAGTTCCAATGAAGCTCATGCTAGGTCACATGCGGATATACATATGACTGAGAGGAAGATATATCAGTGTTACTGTGGAGCAAAAATGCGAACGCTTATAGGATATCGACTACATCAAAGGAACCATACTGGAGAAAAACCCTATCAATGCAGTGACTGTGGGGCTAGATTTATATCGGCGTCCAGAAGATTAGATCATGTGATGAGAAACCACAGAAGTACCAAGGACATGAAGCATGCTTGCGATGTTTGTAACGCAAGGTTCTTGAGACCTTCCGAGCTGAAGAAACATAAAACCAACGTTCACGGCGGCCAATAATTGATAAATGGTTAGGATTTTTCCTATACCCAAGAAATATAAATAGGTCTAAGACTAAGACATTCGAGTAACAAAAGATGCTTTTATATTCTATGTAACTGTAGTTTTTAAAAACTTTGCATAAATGTAATAACTTAGACAGACTAACCATCTTTCAAATGACAACTGCCCGAAGTACCCAACTACCTTAAAAGAGTTTAAAATCTTAGAGACTCCCTGACGAAGTAAGAATACTAATAAATAATTTGACGGTAACATATCCTGTCCCAAAAATCTCTACTTTTTCCATCATAAATACGATGACGCCAGCTAAACCTGGATTAATTATAAACTATTGTATCCATTTCAGGTTAAAGAAGAAACATTATTTCCTAATGGATTGTGCGCTGAATGTACCTCCACAGCAGTCTCTGCCTTTGAGTTCAAAACCTTCGTTCAGAAATCTCACCTCCTCTGGACCACTTCTCTGAACACCCTAACGGTACTTCCAGTGTCTCAAAACTCTTTATATGCTATCGTCGGAGAAGACTTGTCACTGCAAACTGTTGCCGAATTTTCTGGAGACGCTAAAGATCTTCTAAATTTACTTTCAAATAAATTTAATAAAAAGCAGAAGGGGAAAAGGGGAATTAAGGGTGAGCGCAATCGTCCGCGGTGCAGGTGCATAGATTGTGGTAAAACCTTTCATAGCCCTTACAGTCTTAACTTGCACTTGAAAAACAGTGGGCAAAAAGAGGCGTGTTGGTCTTGTGGGATTATGCTTATGAAAGGTCAAGAAATGAAAGAGCACCTGATGAGAAAGCACTATATAAAGGTTTTCGATTGTCCTGATTGTCCAAGGCTTTTTACTGAGGAATTAGACCATCAGATTCACATGAAAACTAGTCACAAACCTGGAACTTTCACTTGTGTCCATTGCGGAAGATCATTTCCGAGACGCTCATCATTCGAATCGCATTCTCAAATGCATGAAGTGAGAACTTGTCGCTCTTGCGGCAAGCAATTCACCAGCCGCAGTTGTTACAGACAGCATAGAAAGATATGTGAACCAAATGCAAAGCCAGATCTAAAACAGGTACTACCAAGCAAACGATCGAACGTCAGGGACCCGTCGACATATATCTGTGATTATTGCACTAAAACCTATCGTTCGCGGGCCCAGTTGAAGAACCATATTATGTGGATTCACATGGACATTCGCCCACACCAATGTCAGTGGTGCGGAAAGAGGTTTTTCACACCGTCTCGTCTAGTAGAACATACTGTAGTCCATACACGAGAAAGGAACTTCGAATGTGACATTTGTGGCGCCAAACTAGTTAGCAAAATGGCTGCGGTTTACCATAGACGTAGACATACCGGAGAGAAGCCCTATGAATGCGAGGAATGCGGAGAAAGGTTCATTTCCGCGTCTCGGAGATCTGAACATTTGAAACGTAAACACAAAAAAGGTTTACTTGTTCAATGCCTACATTGTCATGCTAGTTTCGTGAGAAGTGCAGAACTACGAAAACATTTAGACAAAGCACATAAATAGTTCCTATTAGCAGTCTAAGTAATTTACTAAGCCTCATCTGGCCCTTCAGAGAGAAATAGGCCTGGATTTGCAAAGATACCGTCTTTAGCTTCAGTTTCGTTGAGTTTCAGTTTACCTCTAGAAAATTAGCTCCACACTTTTAAGTTTCTAACCAGTTGTTCCGATTGTTTTGGGTTTGTTCTACATTGTGCCAAATTAGCATAACATTAAACCTACTATTTTTGAGCTAGCCCAGATTTTTTAAGTTATCACCATTGTGTTTTGGGTTGTTCCATAATGTTTTAAAACAACGCGTTCGAAACAAAATTATAATACTTTGCAACGTTCAAATTGTTTGCAACTTAAAGGTGTTGCCAACTTACGGAGGTCTTGAGTTTTGTTTGATTATCGGCAAAGTAACGATGAATTGCGCGTTAATTTCTGTGATTATTGACTGAGTTAATTTTCTAATGTTATTGGCATAAAACACCTGATAAAATACAGCAGACTATTTACCGGACTTATTGTTGTCGTTAGGTATTTGGGTAATCGAAAATCCGGATAATCGAATGTATGAAGAAAACGTTATTTGTACATTATATAGCTTGATATGTGATGTGATTTATAAAAAAAACTGAAATTAATGAAACTATAACAATAATAGAACACACGGAGAATAGACTTGAAGGTATAAAGATATTTTGATCGAGGTTGGTACTGGACTGAGGGCCGAATAATCGAGTTTGCCATGCTATTACAAAATGATCAAATGGAATATTGAATCGTAATATTATACCATATTAATTATACGTAACAATTAAGATATACCTTAATAAACTACTCCTCTCATCCATATTGTAAAAATTATACTGATATTAATTCTTTGGCCTTTCCTTGACCTATCTTTACAATGTCTTTCTTTTTGTACCAAAATAATGACAATATATAGGCGTTATTTTTTTTGGTATGCTTCATAAATAAAATAATAACTTGCCTAAAATATTCCACAATATCCTTTGATTTCTTTTCACCATTAAAAATTATGATCTTTATGTGGGTAGCATTTTATTTTGAAACTAAAATTACCTATTTGTAGAAAAGATATAAAGTGATCTTGATATGAGATAACTGAAAAGAAAAAAATATTTGCTGTAGATTTGCTCCCTGAGACTAAAAAGTGAAATTAATTCTATTATTACATATCTAGTGGTGTATAATACTTTTATATTGTATTTTTTCTGTGGGCCTTAGTTGCTCGAAATAAATAAATTTAACTTACACTTTAATATGAAGATTCTGTCTACTGAACCTACGAATTCTATGGCACTAACCTGTAACCTGGCAGCCTAGGTGCTTTAGCTTATAAAGTATTAAAATAAAAAAATACGTTTGAAGTTGACATACTTATATTTCTGATATCAGACATTGTCTATTACATGACATTTTACTGAACCTAATTTGGAGATATTATTCGTTTCGCATTGAAAAGGGTGTGAAATAATTAATAAAATCAGTATATCAATGTGAAAAATAGTTAAAAAGATGTCTTTCAACGCCGATCTAAAGCAATTACTCAAACCCTATTACTGGGTCAACATTCTACTGAGTATTTCATATGTGACTGCAAAGCGGACGGCAATCATTTGTAATTTTTTATTTCCGGAGTCTGATTGTGAGCTTGACAGCCGGGAAACTGAGATCTTGTTCTTTTTAATCATCGTTGTGATGTTAAGGACCAGAAAAGCAGGAAGTGTGACCATGATTAACTATCTATCATCTTCCTTTGTGTATACAAAAGTGGCAAATTTAATTCTGTGGCTTTACGCTGATGTGAGGTTTGTGTATAGTTTTTTTTACTACTTTATTACTTATTATCTGTGTAAGTTAAATCCCTGCACTAAATTTCCCTGTATTGCTAGTTAAAAAGATAATTTATGTCACAAGAACAAGACTCATTAACCAAGAATAAATATTTATTTATGTGTTATTGAAAAATCGGCCCCAGCTGGGAATTCACACCCAGGACTGCTAATAATACTTTCTGATAATTTCTCATAATCATACTTTCTGATATCTATCTATACCTCAGCTACAATCCATAATAATTTTTGTTATAAATTTAGACTAGATTACAGAATAGATTGTTAGTGAATGCAGTTTGTGATTTGTACTGGGATATTTTCTGGGTTTTAGTGCATATTATTGTCCATTCTAATGATGGTATGTACAATACTGGTCTTAATATGAGCGAGTATTATTAAACAAACTTATAATCGATATCCTTCAATCGAGGATGTAAGCTGTAATGATAATTATGGAGACATGCGGGTGCATGACATAAAGTTCGGAGAAAGGCAGTACACCAAGTCTCATTTAACATTTATATTCTTGATGGGCTGGTAATTTTTACAGGTACGGACTTCCCTATGGTGCTATCCTAGTCCTTGGCGCTCTATTGCTTCCAGAGCCTACCTACATGGGCCCTGAAGATGTAATATACTTCCGTGGTCCTCAGTCCCTGGATGAGGAGCTAAAACACCACAAAAACACCACCTGGGTTGTATGTCTATATGCAGCCTGGCACCCGGCCTGTGTGAACTTTGCACCCGTGTTTGCTGAGATCAGTCACAGTTATAACCTTCAGAATTTACGTTTTGGGAAGTTAGATGTTGGCCGGTGAGTAGAATCCATACTAAAGTGAAAGTGTATGTTTGTCTGTCTGTCACTTTGAAACCAAGCAGCAGATTTAATTGTATTTGTATGTAGAGAAAGTTGATGGTCTGGAGGGTGGACATAGGCATTAGCAACTTTGCTGAAAGTTTGTATGGAATGATGTTTGTCTTTGTTAGTCTTTCACATACAAACTACTGAAAGAATCTGAATGACATATTTTAATTAATTATAAACAAATTTAGATATCTCACATATGGCCACCTACCCCATACTATGTGTTAGCTTGTACTATGGTGATCAGACAACTGATAAACATACATATATATTTTTAAATACATACTTATATAGTTATATACACCCAGAAACATAGAACAAACATTCCTGCTCATCGCAGAAAAATCTGACCTGGGTGGGAATTGAACTCACAACCTTCAGTATAGCAGTCAGGTTCACTAACCACTAGACCACCCAACCTGTCTTCCTTTGGCACATAGATTGACTATAATCTGGAAAAACATAGGTTACTTATTATCAACATAACACACAAGTGAACACTACACACACTTCTTTTATAAGTGTCTCACTCAAAGGATGGAGAGTTAATCCTATTCTTACTGTTTGCTTATGTTAAAATTAGACACCCAACCCAATTCCATCAAATTAACTGTTAAACAAGCAGAGCCGATTGAATCATAAATTGACATCAATACAACACGAAACAATCAAATAGTGGTTAGGTATAATATGTTATACCTATGATTTTAGCATATTAACACCAGTCTGATGGACACAAAGAATTATCACAGTGTTTACAGTCATGTCAATCATGTCAATGTTAAAGTTTTAAACTCGATTCAGTGTGGACTGTGTACAACTACATATATTAAGTTGCGGACAACACAAAAACTCCTAAGACCAAGAAATAAAAATTCATCTGTGACATAAATGCTTTTCCTGACTTGGTATTTAACCTGAGACTCAGGAGGGATTCACGACAATATATTATTACTAAAATTATCATTTGCTTGCATCTTTTAAAATAATATTAATATTTTTTCTCAGATATTCAGATGCAGCTGCTAAGTACCGTATCCAGGATGGGCCAACAAGCAGGCAGTTGCCAACAGTCTTGTTATTTAATGAGGGTGTGGAGAAGATGAGGAGACCACAGCCTGACCACACCGGAAAACTACAAAAGTAAGACCATTTTTACTTTAAATAAGTTACCTATGATCTGTGCATTTGCCTATGATTACACCTTATGGTAAGTGGCGATGAAGTCTTTGATGGTAAAGCCCATTAACATTACCTGAGTCTTAGCTTTAAATTGAGAAAAGACCATTCCATATTTTAAAAATACAAACCTAAATTGTCGTCGTTTTACAGATTTTTATTCTCCAAAGACAACATGAAGGCTGCCTTTGATCTCGATGGTATCTACCAAGAGTGCAAAGAAAAACTTGCGGCGGCGAAGGCGAAGAAGAAAATCGAAAAGACCGAGTAGACTGGAGTAGACCAGAGTAGACTAAGTGGGATTTAGTCATTTTATAGTGGCTTTTTAGTGCTGGCTTGTAATATTGAAAGATCTGAATAATCTAGTGGTAAGAAAATCCCTCCGTTTTTATAATCTGTGACATGTGGAAGTGAAATTTTATTAACCAATGACGAAATGTCCTACTAGATCATGTAACATATATTACCACCAAGAATTCAGTCAAAGTATAGAGTTTTGACTCAATTTTTGTTAAGACGAAAGCCTCAGAATAATGC
>DWJZ01001564.1:0-22810 GCA_018249125.1 Asbolis capucinus
TGTAATTATAAATAATGGTTAGTGCATGCCGTGTTTGCCTTTAAAGGTTAAACACTTAGAAATTAATATTAGATTTAGATAGTGTTGTAACCGCTGGCAGACCTAAACTAAATAAATAAATAAAATCGAACCGGAGACCTCGAGCAAGACTTTAAAATTCAATTCTTCCTTTCATCACGCATGAACGCAATGTAAATATATTTAGTGTTTACATACCCTACGCTACACAACGAATAAGTCACTGGGGTAACATTACGAGCTGTACTTATTTGGACTTGGCTTGTTTGTCCAAGTTGTTGGAATTTATGTATGTTCGGGCGAAGGCCGCGCCGCGGGACTTGCTAGTGATAATTAATGAGTAGTTCAACTGGTCCAATACTAAGGGAAATTTGATAAAATTAAGTTGAGTTAGGTTGGAAGGTCGTTTTGGAATCGTTTGTGAATTGTGTGGTTGTAAATGTAAAATGTTTTTTGAATTTTCACTTTTAATTTTGGTAAGATAAGATTCATATATTACCCAATAACAAAGACGACAATGAAAAGAAAAAGGTACAATTTGAAAAAACTAAAATCACATAACAATTTAATGCTCATATTAAAAACTGATATCTGGGCTAAAGGAGGTGGTTCAGCTTATCCTGACAAGGGATCAAGTTCCCGAGCAGGGATGTATGTATCTCAGTCACGCCTTCCTCTTTAGGATGTTTGGAGTGTATCTAAGGTGCTCCCCGATTACCAGCTTATAATAATTTTGGTGGTTTGTAAGACATTTCTTGCGTTAATGGCTTCAACGTATCAACTTTAATTTTGGTTAAAAGCAGGCGAACAGACGGGTCACCTGATGGCAAGTGATCACCGCTTATGGACATTAATTAATTGAGAGAGAAGGGGAAGGGAGACGGAGATAAGAGTGGGAGGATGGGAGGGAGAGGGAGAAGGGGGAGTGGGAAGGAGAGGTAGAACGTGAGGGAGAAGGAAAGGGAGAAGGGGAGGGAGAAGGAGAGGGAAAGGAGAAGGAGTTTGTAACCATTGTACATGGACGTAATTGCGAGAAATGCCAGTCTGTAACATTCTAGGAAGCTTCAATAACTGTGAACTAAATATTGAAGTTTCTGACCTGACGCAACCTATAAACTTATGGAGCCTTCGGCAATGGTCTTCATTGTTAACTTGACTGTTTGACCGTGAGGGTATTTGTTTACTTGCTGGATGTATTTAGGTAACTTTGTAAGCTAATAGTCGCCTTTATATGCTGAGGGCTACTATGTTGTGTGAATATGTTATTTAAGTTGACATTTGCTATGTTATCATTATATTTGATGAATAATAGTACATATATGTATGTGATTAGGTTGCCATAAATATGCTATCTACCAGGTTTTTTTGTCGCGATTATATCCGCGTGGGACATTGAGTGGGAAATTCCCCCTTTTCCCTCTCCATCCCTCTTTCTCCCTCTCCCCCTTCTCACACTCACACCCCCTTCTCCCTCTCCCTTGCCACATGCGACCCATAGGCCACTGCGTTATGGCCTCCGCAAACCCTACTTACACGATGCAACTTGGCCTTACTTGTTATCTTGCCGACGACGACACATGAAATGTGGCCCGTACCAATATCTTTATAACATTTGTGGTCCCCTATACGAAAAAGTTGCAGACCCGTGTAAAGCGAGTACTGACCTGAAGGCCAGTAAGGGAGTCAGGGAGGCGAATAAATGGGCCAAAATGGAGACATGTCTATACTAATAATAAAGCTGTAATGGAGTTAATTCTGCACATTAAGTATTTTTTGGAAATTTTGATGCTGGGAGGCTTTGTTATCGACATACAGGCCAAAACATTTCTTTTTGGATTAATTGTCTGTCTGATCGACCTTCATGCAAAAACCACTAGATAGATTTAGACGAAACTTGGCATACTCGAAGTTTAAAACCCGAGAATGGTTATAGAATAGGTTTTATCCCAAGGAATGGCTTTGTTCCCGCAGGATAACAGATTAAAATTAGCATACAACTCCGAAACCAATGGACCAATTTAGATGAATTGTAACATGTTTATAGCTTACGTAAAGATAATGGTTATAGGATACATTTAACCCCAGAAAACTGCTTTCTTCCCTTGGGATAACAGGTTAAAATTAGCATGGCAACTCTTCTTCCGAAGCGAAGCGAGAGCAATTTCAAGTCAACATATAAAAAATATACGAGTTACTGATGACAATAAATTACATGTAATAAAAGCTTAATCTATGATAATGGGTGCCAAGTGCTCCCGACGTGTGTTTGGGGACCAACAGGATGAGTGATGACGTCATGACTCATCTGCGCACAAATTAACTCGCCTGATGAATGTGCACTGACTTATAACCACTTACGCAAGCTCCTCGAACAGAGGGTACCGTCTTCCTGTAAATATGTGATATTTTAGGAGAGCGGGGGACGAGGCAGGTCTAGTAAACCTGGTTTGTCGTACTACCCACCGTTGATGTATCACTTTCATAACGTCCACGGTTAATTAGTGTCAAATTACGATGTTAATGTAGCTTCTCCCTTTTCCTCCGTTCGATATTCGCAATTTATAGGGAGCGTGTTTTGTATGATGTTTAGTTATATGTGTCATCGTTATTGGAACTCGTAACCCTCCCACTAATTGGCTCGGGTCTCCACAGTGTGAGGTGTACATGCCACAGTCCACCACGCTGGGCAAGTGCGGATTGATGGAATCATTGTGACCCTGACACACCTTTAAGAACTTAAAGAACTGTCACCCGAAAAAATCAGTAGAAGGCAAACATAGTGAGAAAACTTGCACTCCCAAAAGTACCCCGTAAAAATTTTTAGGTGTGTGAAATGTACTTAGCCGTGTGGCGGACTGTGGCCTAGACATCTCACAATTTGAGAGGACATTGGAGGCCAGCATTGGGACAGTTTTGGTTTGCAAAGAATAAGAAAAACTTATAAACATTTTTCATTACCCTCAATTACTATAACTTGCGTCTTTACATACCAAGTCGCTACAGAGTGGCCTCTACATCACTGAGGAGCTAGAGCATACTCCATCACTATTGGATTCCGTTTGCCAACCAGGCACCTTCGAGATGGCTTTACGATTGCTCAAATATTAAAAGCAGGACCAACCGCGTTACGTTACATCCCAAGTTCCTTAAATCAAAATATCATAATGTTCACAACGATTGCGAATAGTTATAACTTTCTCTTAAGCTGGAAACTCGTAATTCAAGTCAGGATTTCAGTGGAAGAAAGTAAGTTTGTCGGGACAACAAAGAGGTTTCCCCGTAATTTATACGACCGCAGACTCCTCTGGGACCGAATTCCCGCCGTTCGGGGAGTTGCGTGACCATCCAGGTACAAGGGACTCTGTTATTCTTACCCATTTTTTTAGATAAACTTTCGTGTTACGCTGTCACGGCCGTGAATAATGGAGAGTAAACAGTGGAATATGTAATGTCCATTAAAATTGTTGTTACAGGTACTGAAGCGCTTATGGCCACGCGGCTGTTATTCGTTAGTGGCAAAGTGATGACGGGTGACCGTTAGTGGCAAAAAAATAACCGTTTCTTTGCTTCGGAAAACACATAAGGCGGTTGATCTCAGATGTTACCATCGTCAGTCGTTGAGTCTTGTCGACACTTGGGGCACGGACCCCTAAACCTAACATCATCAAAATATGCATTTAGACGGATGACCAGTAATATATCAAAGTTCGGTCTTGAAAAAAAAATTACATTACTCAGACAAAAAATTAAACAAAGTCCTAAAACCAATTTTACAGTCTAACCCCAAATAATAAATTAAACATGACTGAATTATCTAACTGTACATAACTCAACATCATCATCAAATTCCGCAGCAATAAAGAAGGAATGGCCAAAGGAACATCAGATCGCTATCGATAATGTCCAAGTCAATGAGTTAATGAGTTTTCCGAGTTAACACGTAAAGGAAAACCGTATCGCCACGTGGGAAATACAATAGCGTTATAAATGTTCCGCTAACACCTACCCAATATCGGCTATCTCTTTAATAAAGATTTATTAACTTTCGCCAGTTCTATATCCATACGAAACTAGCTGTGTCTGCGACTTTGTTCGCGTGGAACATCTTTTTTGGAACAGTGAAAAATAAAAGCCCAAGTTATTTCTTATTACATCAGCTATCTGTAAGTGAAAGTCCTGTCAAAATCAGGCCTGCCACTCCAGAGATTAGCCAGAACAAACATACAGATAGACAAAAAATGTGCGGTTATTTGAATGTTACAATTTTATTTATTTGTATATATGTGACAGTGTGTGTATTTGTTCGTCTTAACGTCGAATCAAAGCGACAGATTGACGTGTTTTTTGTGGAGTCCACATTTCAAGTGAGCTGCATGTCAAGCTTCATTTTTGTCGCTGACTCGACATCTAGATATTTAATGATCGAAGTAAACGCCATATCTAAAAACGGCCTCAAACTATGCTGCAGTGTCTGAGTAAACACGGATCAGTTATTTCAATCAGTGGTAACGCAGCGGTGCATAGTACGAGTAGGTACAGTAGGACCCGAACAGGTTATTTGCTTCCTGTCTGCCGCGTCCTGGACGTCTAACGGATTCTTAATTTCATGGCCGGGTTCCCGCTTACGTGGTGCAACCGTTTTAGTGTCGGGAAGGGATAAATTTTACCCACATCTATAGTTTGGTATTCCATAGTTGGAGGGAATTTTAGGAAATTTTATAGCGTCTAGCGAAAACGATTTCTGTTGTCACGACTGTGACAGTTTTATATTGTACAGAATTGAATTTTATTGTGTTCTATTTCTGGTTGGGTTTTCTGTTCTTATTTATTTTTCATTTGACACGTTGATTGTTGAAAAGTAGTTTGTATTAAGTTCGCCTTTTTACCACTTTTGGTATAATACGGTTATAAATAAATATATAAGGCTTGTCAAGTTTAAAACAATTTACGCACATTATTATGGTTCATAATCTCTTTTAATCCTGAACAGATCTAATGTAGTTCATTCTTCTAATTCACTTCAGTTCATTTTCAATCTTCTAATGTACTTCAGTTCATTTTCTGGTAAGTGACAAGTGCCAGGGGAATCATCAGTGTAACACTGACTAATACGAAAGATTTTTACAAATATTTTGAAGACCCCGTCTTCAGAAGCTCATTCTTCAATCTCCTCATACATGGCTGAAGATAGAAGATCCTAGTATCCTTCGGTGAGTGGTGCAATGGGGAAACGAAGCACCAGATAGAATTCCTCTTATTTAAACCTTTGTAAATACTATAAAACACACAGAGAATACAAATTTTAACTGTATATAGGATAACTATATGAATTTCAAGGCAACTTAAAATAATGTTTCGATCTTTTACATTGAACACTTGAACAGTACAGTAGTCGTGTCCCAGAAACACGAAGCAGAAAATAGCAGACGCAGAGGCATTTAAACAACGTACCGGTTTTTCAGAACCGTTTTTTAGAAGTGCTTTTTTACTATTTTTTTCGTTCTAAGTTTAAACCAATCTAGATTGCAGTCACAGCTTGTATCACATTTTTTAGACTCGGACAACTATCGGTTCCAGAGACCAGCTTGTTTAATATCCATCACGTTTCCGCAAATCGGAATGTTAATACTGACAGATAGATTGGGGTAGACTGATGTCTATCTGCGTCAGTTTGTTTCCACGGTATGAACGAGCACGGCGTTAACTTAAACATATGTATATTTGTAGGTATAGATAGCTAGATAGAAAACTCTTTATTGTACACCAAGAAAAAGACAACAGTACAGAAATACGTATAGACAAAGTACTAAGAGCGGTCTTATCACTAAGCAGCGATGTTTTCCAGACAACCTTCAGATGAGGAGTAAGTAAGAATAAAGAAATTTAGATAAGGCAGGTGCACGAGTAGGTAGAGGATATTAGTATAGTATTATATATAAAAAGCAGTAAAAAAGTGAAGGAAAACAACGTACAGAAACCTGAGCCCCTAAGAGTTCCCCATAAAGTTTTCAAAGGTGTGGGAAGTCTACCAATCCTCATTTGGCCAACGTGGTGAACATAACCTGCACATTGTAAAATGAGACCAGAGCCCAGCTGTGGGACAGTCAATCATAAAATAAACTCTTATAAAGAGAGTGTGAGAAATAGCGTAGGGTGGCCTGGCCTGAAGATTTATCTGACTTAAAGCTGATACTCATCCAGAAGATATATTCATTTTCTTCTTTATTTATTTATTCATTATTTTAGGAGTATTGTATTCCTTTACCGAAGTATTAGTTTAGCTTTATATCGCAACTACGTCCGTGTGTCACTCCCCTCCCAGGGTTCAGCCCCCACACAGTCAACAATATATCTAAATAAAAAGAAATAAATATCTTTGGGCAACCTACACACGGCCATCTGACCTCAAACTAAGCATTAGATGGTACTATGGTGATCAGGCAACTGATAAACATACATATATACTTTTAAATATATACTTATATAGATATTTATGCACAGTACAAACAGTCCTGCTCATCACAGAAAAGTTTGACGTGGGTGGGAATCGAAGTAGCTTCGGTGTAGCAGTCAGGTTCACTAACCACTAGACCATCGGGTCTGTCAATATACCTGTCAATATATATACATAAATACGAAGCGTTATTGTATTTTCGATAATGAAGAACTTCTATACAAACTCTCATCCCCTTTTACCAACTCTTCAAGGCTTTATTCGCGATAAAAAATATACTCTGTTATAATAAATTGTATTCTATGTTTGTATCTACTTTCATCAAAATCTATTCCATAGTTGAGACGTAAAAATTCAGGCAGACATAGTTACTTTCATAAGAATTTCATCATAACTACGGTGCATTAAACAGAGTCAATGGACACAAACCATGAGAGCAGAGCTTGCGTAGTTTCCAGTTTGACTGTTTAATCCTCCGCTGTGACGAGTCATTCGGTCATAGATACTATGTAAATACTAACGCCATTTTGTGGAATAGAACCAATAGGTGCCTAATGTTTAGATGGAGTGCTTTGAATACGCTTTCTGTATCTCTGCGATTCTTAATAGCTGGGCTGCTGAGCTCTTTTTTGTGAGGGCTGGGTAGTCCATAACGCTGGCCAATTATGGATTGGCAGACTTCACACTTGAGAACTTTATGTACAATTAACTGATCAGATTTCTTCATGATAAAATCGAAAAAGGGGATAATTTGCAATTTGGAATTGCCCATTAGTCAACTGATGTTTTAGCAACTTTTTAAATGTATCCACCCCTCTTGTGACGTTTTGTACGTACAGAAGCAGGGAGAATCCTACCCTTACCTAAGATACCGTGTACTTTTTGTACAAGTTTTTTTAACTTGCAGTGTATGTTTGTATATTAGTATGTTGGTTAATTGTATATTTGTTTGTTACGAGTCAAACCTTCTAAACTTAATTAGACCTGCTTCCTCTAACACTACGGCGCTGAAATTTTGCATACTGCTACAGTTCCGATGACATGCATTTTTAATATAACTACATATGCTCAGGATTGGCTCCAGACAAGGGAACTCCTTAATGGTTAACGGCATGGTTATGAAATTTTATAACTTTCGCCGTATTAGTCTGTAATTAAAACTTGTGTTTTTAAATATTTTTAATAAAGCTTGTTTACATAATAAGTAATGATGTGTAAAAAGGCTCTTCAACAAATTTTATGCGTATTTTTTCGATAATACACGTGATATCCTTACAATCTAGGAAGGGTTGGGCTATTCGATGATATTTTCCCAAAAAAAAATCCCAGTCTGTTGTATTGCGGATAAATTAAATGTTACGTAATTATATATTTCATTTTTAATTTAACAAAACAGAAAGGAGTCGTGATTACGACGTATAGGGAAACATCCCATTTTCTCACTCGGGTTTCGGCACGCATCAACTTGATTCTACCTCGTTCCTACTCGGATTCGGATAACTTTTCCCTGAAGCATCATATAAATAAATTGTTGCCAGCCTTTATTGCCTTGGGTTTACGGTAGCGTTTTTCTCGCCATGTTATCGTCTCCGGGAATTCCTTTGTGTTATATTCGATTCTTTTGTGATTCGTTGTTTTGATTATCATAACTGCTTTAGTTAGCTCTCTGCTTAGTTATCTAATTATTATTTTTGTTGTATTATTCGATGTCATTAACTTGACAAGCGATCATTTTTGACTATGAAAAGCATTAACTTCAAGGTTTTTTTACCTCATACGCAGACGATCAGAAGGTCACCTGATAAGTTATTACTGACGCCCTTGTAAATAATTAACACCGAATTGGGGTATTACTAACGCCTGCCTGCCCGTAGTAGACCGGCATGCGCGGAGAAGAGAACGAGACAAAGGAAACGGGACATTGCTAACGCAACTGAGATCAATAACAACAATAACATACCACTTCAGGAAACTGACCCCAGATACACCAATAACATACCACTTCAGGACGGGTGACAGAAGAATGGAGAGGAGGATGACTAAAGGACGCGGAGAAAAAGAGAAGATTATAAAATCAAGTGGGGTTACGATAGAAACAAGGTTTATTAAAAATATTTAAAAACAAGCTTTAATTATAGATCCATAATACAAAGAAACACACAAGATTTGATAACTATATTGTTAACCGTCGAGGAGTTTTCTTGTCTGGAGCCAATCGTGAACGTAGCATCAGGTCATGCTCGTCATAAAAATGCATTGTCATCAGGATGAAAACTTTATAAAAAAATTCAGCTCCGTAGTGTAAGAGGAAGTGGGTCTAATTAATCTTGCAAGATATGACCTGTAATAAACAAATATACTAACATACTAATATATAAACATACACTGCAAGTTATACATGGCATAGCATATAGCAATAAAAATTTGTTATAAGGGTTTTCTCGTTATGGTAATAGTTAATTCATTAGTTGACAAACATTGTTATGCGTAATTTCTAGTTACAAAATGATGCGAATTTTAAACATGAGTATTTCAACTTTGTCCACTTTAATATACGGATATTAAATTTTAGCTATACAAGCCACAAGAAATTCATAATAACAATGAATTAATTTTGACAAAGTCTACAAACTTGTCGATGCAATTAAGCATGTAAGCGCATACACGCCTCGCCTTGTTGGAATAAATTTGCATATTCCTTCAAGTAAAACGTCTTTGAAAGTAAAAATATGCAAATAAATTGTTCTACTCGTATCTCCATATATTTTTAGTATAATTGCATATTTAATAAATAGTGCGATGTTAGCCCAAGAATGTGAACACTGGTCGAGGTCGTGAGTGCAAATCTGCGCATCTGTAATTATTAAAATGTGCATATTAGAAGTTGTAATATTTTTTTACTATTGAAGAAATATATGGATATTGATTTTGCTTTGACTTTTAGTTTCGTTGTTAGAACAAAATGATTTATGTTTCTTGCATGGATCTGTGATATACTTACTCGTACATATATTCTTAGTTATGAAATCCTGCATTGAAAATCGGTATCGTTTTCTCATTCCTTTGAATCTTAACTAGGTTTTTTAGAACGAAAAGAAATGTGCTTGGGTGATAATTATATATTAACTAGTTCCTGTCCGTGACTTTGTTCACGTCATGTATTGATACAAATAGCCTATGTATTACTCGAAACTATAATCTATTACTGTACCAAGTTTTATCTTAATCTGTTCAACGTGTAAACATGCATATCATCCCAGGGAAAACTACAATATTATAAAATCTATGGCCATTTCCTGGATGTTGTCTATATGTGTGCGAAGTTTCATCTTAATCTGTTTAACAGTAAGCGCGTGAAGAAAAGACGAATATTCAAACATCTTCATAAACTTTCACATTTGTAATATTAGCAGGATTGTTTGTATTTTATGAATATTTCAATAATTAGAGTTACCCAATATGTATTGGAGGAGGCTTAGTGGCCGAAGCATATGTCAGTTATTTTTAAGCCACTCGAAGGCCTCCGACATAGTTTATCGACTACGATCTGACGATAACCTGTCACCTACCAAAGCAAGTAAGCTAACAAAATTGCCACTCGCGAACCACCCACCGTGTCCGTTGCTTAATACGCACCACCACTCACCACCATTCACCACCACAAAACCTGCGAGACCATAAGCATTTTCGCACGAGAAAAGAATACTTGAAGACCTGTAAGACCTGTAAGAAAATATATAACGATCGCACCCACGACGTGCTGAAAGCCTTGCAACTTCGAAACAGCCTTCAGTAAGTCCTTCGCGTAAGTTCCCACTGAAATATGTTGTGTGAAATATTTCTGTATTGATTAGGTACTTCCGCTATGAAATATTATAAAGTTGCACGTTCTTGTACCGGGAAGTTCGACGAAGGATTTTAATATGCATTTTAGGTGAGGCTAGGTCAAAATATTTATCAATTATTTATCTATATACATATAGTATCTCAAACAGATATGGTCCTACTAAAATTATAAATGCAATAGTTTGCGGGGAAGGAAATGAAAGGCAATTTATGAAAAAACGACTCAACCGATCTGGATGAAATTTGGCTCAGAGATAGTTTACAGTCTTAGTACTTTGTGTTAAAATGCGGGCGAAGCCACGGGAATATCCATCCATCTATCCATCCAACCAAACTTTCGCATTTATAATAATAATAGGTTGATGTAGGCAATATTAAATAAGATATTTGGACAACTCACACACATCACGCTACTATAATATACTATATGGTATGTTCATCAGTTGTTTGATCACCACAGTACAAGCTAATTCTTAGTCTGGGATCAGATGACCGTGTGTGAATTGTCCAATATATACATATTTTTTGTTTTTATATTCAATAAGTTAGTGCTTGACCACAATCCCGCCTGATGGTAAACAGCGATGTGATCTGTGTGGTAAGGTGCACTAATTCAGCAAAAGCCTATTCACTCTTGACTTGAAGACATTTACATTGTAATCGAACGGAAACATTGATGGGGACAACTTATTCCAGTCCTTCACGGTACGCATGATAAAAGTAGACGCAAAGCGTGGCGTTCGTACTGGCGAAATGTCTAGGAGGAAAGGATGGATACCCGCCATGCGACGGCTTGTTTAATGATGAAAAGGGGATGAGGAAATTAAATCGTATAATTCTTGTGCACAATCTCCTAAAATGTATCCTGCAGAGTACATATTAATAATATTACATATAATACATACATAAATATTAATATTTATTCCAATATAATAATAATATATTAATAAATAAATAATAAATAAATAAATGACATTATATTAATATTATTTATATTAATTATGTTAAAAATACAGACCCAGAACTTGAAGATTAAACTTGGTTTGCCGAAAATGTAGTTAAACGGCGGTTCGAAAGAGCAGGTGATATATTGAAGTTAGCGGTATTAATTCACGGAGTACCTTGACGAGGGTCAAAAGTTGAGCGGATATAACAAGTGGCAGCACTAACTGTCACGAGCAGACCTGGCCTGGCCACGCCTCGCGGGTTAATAGCCAAACTTTCCCTTACGATTGGAGTTTTTGTGGAACTGCGGTACCAGTTCCACCGCTAATTTATTCGAAGCGAGTGAATTGAGAGCTTTTCCCATTCTGTTCTCCCATTACGTATTCAGTGCTTCGCTTAATCGAGCACTTTGTAGGTAGAGCAGCTACGATATCTTGAAATCAACTGCTTACGAACGAAGCGCATACATTTTTTACTTTTTTAAAGTTTAAAAACACTCCGAGTTGGATTGGAATGTTACGTTCGATTCTAGTTGTATGTTTGGTCGTGGATACAAAAATACTGGTCTTCTTTTACCAGGTCAACATGTAACTATGCAAGTAAGAAAGAAAGAAAGAAAATATATTTTACTAAAGAACCTCTAAAACTTGAATTTAGAAAATACGAACCGTCGTTTCTTAACATCCAGCGTTAGTAGTAGATAATGTAGTGGTAGAGAATGTAGTAGTAGAGAATGTAGTAGTAGAGAATGTAGTAGCAGAGAATGTAGTAGTAGAGAATGTAGTAGTAGAGAATGTAGTAGTATAGAATGTAGTAGCAGAGAATGTAGTAGTAGAGAATGTAGTAGTAGAGAACGTAGTAGCAAAGAATGTAGTAGCAGAGAATGTAGTAGTAGAGAATATAGTAGTAGAGAATGTAGTAGTATAGAATGTAGTAGCAGATAATGTAGTAGTAGAGAAAGTAGTAGTAGAGAACGTAGTAGTAGAGAATGTAGTAGTAGAGAATGTAGTAGTAGAGAATGTAGTAGTATAGAATGTAGTAGCAGATAATGTAGTAGTAAAGAATGTAGTTGTAGAGAACGTAGTAGTAGAGAATGTAGTAGTAGAGAATGTAGTAGTAGAGAATGCCATTTCGGCATAAACTCCTCTTATTATACTCCTTCATTTTTAGGTTGTACAATAAAGATTACCAATTAAATAAATAAATAAATTTCAGTGAATTTGTATGTTTTATTAATAGCTTTTCTTTAGCTTGCAGTCTATGTTTGTTTATTAGTATGTTAGTATATTTTTATATTAGTTTGTTACGGGTCAAATGTTGCAAGCTTAATTAGACCCCCTTCCTCTTGCACTACGGAGTTGAAATTTTGTTAAAAATTTTGATCCTGATGACAATGCATTTTTATGACAAGCATGACCTAATGCTACGATCAGGATTGGCTCCAGACAAGGAAACTCCTCAACGGTTAACAATACAGTTATCAAATTTTGTGTGTGTCTTTGTATTATGGATCTGTAATTAAAGTTTGGGTTTTTAAATATTTTCAATAAAACTTGTTATGTATATCATATCATTATTGCATTACTATTCCACTGTTAGGGTCGGATCTCAATCACAATGTATCGTCCGCCATTTTGGCAAAGTGCGAATTAGTAAACTTCACACATCTCGTCTTCACATCATCTTTACACATCACATCACACAGGACTTCTAGTTCGACTTTCAAACAGTTAGAATATCACTGCTAAAATTATTTTTACTATGTTACTAGGGTCCGCCTGCGGCTTCGCCCGCGTGTTTGTTGATAAAAAGTAGTCTATTTGTCTTTCCAGACTATAATCTATTCCCAGTGGCGTAACTATAGAGTGGCATGAATGGCAAAATGCCACGGACCCCCGAGCTAATGGGGCCTCCAGCCTGACGGGCCTCCTGGCCTTCAGAACTGACCAAACCTTTTAAACATAATTTTGTTATAAATTGGCACCATTATAACTTTGAAACCGTCTCAGTAATATATCACAAATTAATTACAATATATCTATTTTTCCTGGGGCCTCGTTCAATGGATTTGCCACTAGCCTCAAATGATTGGTTACGCCACTTTCTATCCCTGTACCAAATTTTACTGAGATCTGTTCAGTAGTTATTCCAGGAACAGTTACAGACATCCATCCGGCCTTATAAACTTTCACATTTATATTAGGTAGTAGGATATGCAGCCAAACCAGGTTGGTCACTGGATGGATGGTCCAGTCCATGGTCATTAGCAACACGAGGTGTGGTAGCACTAACCCGTTTGCCTATCGTGGAGGATAATACGAGGGAACAGAAAACCAGTACAGTTGAAATAACTGTTTATAACAACAATGTTACTGTCACTACACGCGGTGTAACTTCGATCTGGAATATGTAAACAAACCATAAAAAATCTTTCGTAGGGTTTTCATCAGCTTACATAAATGAGGTTTTTTCCACTAAATTACTCATTATATTTTTGATAATTTGTTATTAAAGTAAGGATTATCAAAGAACAAGTATGAACTACAAATAAATATAGTCATTCCACTCACACAACAAAATTACAACACGCAACATCATTCATAAATTCATACTCTGACATCCTTAATTTCAAGGAGTTAACAACATTTCAACCTGTTAAAGTATTTTGTTTTATACTATTATAGTTAATTCATTTCGTTTTAATACACTTTATGCATTGGTCGCCAGGGAAATAGAGTGATTTACACGTAAAAAAATTAAAATTCTGATGGTACGATTTTGACAAGTGACAAAACAATAAAAAAATTAATTCTCCTGTTTGTGACAGGTTGCTAGGCAACGGTTTGTTATTAAACATTCCAAATGGAATTTGCACCGAGTACGTATAATAATTAATTGTATAAATTTTTTTATACATATATAGAGAAATTAGGGGTATGCATAGAAATTTATGGTGGCAAAAACAAATGCGCGCTTTGACGGCCTATTTATATAAATATATATGATATATATATATCATACGCGACCGACGGACTTAGGCTCGTGCCCTCCGGAGCACGGAAGAGGTCATGAATTTTTTGCCAGTAGCGGTCACCTATCCTCCTACCGAATGAAAACAATCCGCCGGGATATGAACACTTTGAATACCGAGTCTTACTTAAAATAAAATCTTATAGTTAAATCCAGTAGGTACCGATCTACATAACCAATTATAAATAATGAATTTATTAAATAAATTGATTATTAAGCATCTTGTTATTTATAGTTATATTTCCCAAAATTCGCTAATGAAATCTTGATTATCGTTTCCTTGACCTAAGAACCCTAAATTTCAATATTATTTGTCATGACGTGGTTCTATGAAATGCGATTAGATAAATAAGTGTATTACTAGGTATACACAAGAATTGCAGATTTCAGATTATTTTCTTTGTTGTATATACCAACTCACTGACAGATTTACGTGCCCTCCGAGGGACACTAACCACTTGGGAAACTTTGCTGCAACTTAAACCAACAAACTTTTGACCGCATCTGAAGTAACTTTGGTTCATTATTTATTAATTCACATTCGTATCAGGAAGGCCTATTTACCTGCCTATTTATTATTAGTGAAATATTTCTTGGTTGAATTATTCCTCTCTGCATCAAAGAAGAGGATGGAGTACCTGGGTTCAAATCCTCCGCACACCTTTAATTTTCATGTAGTGATGTCAATTTTTACTTGCTTTGGCAAAGGAAAATATCAATAGAAAACCTGTACCCCTTTTGTTCCCCTGTTTTTCACTCATATGTACATTACATATCTACTCAGGATAACAAAGAGAATGTCATGGAAGAATACACCTCAAATACACCTTACAAACAACATCCAAGAACAAATATTAGTGTATTAGATGTCCTATTTAATTTTTCGTGGTAAACAACTTTACAATTATTTGTAGCATGATTAATTTATAGAACGTGTTCTAAGTTTAACCACCTATTTTCTTTTTGAAAAGAACTAAAATCATGTATGCTAAGCTGACATCTATATGCCATAAATTGAACTAAGTAAAACAGTCGTGACCTTCATATTATAAGTTTTAATAATAGATGGCAGGACAGTGCACGACATCTAGTGAAAATCATGTACACTAAAATGACACCTCATTAAGCAATCTTCTCAAAACTGACGTTAGATGGCGCTTACATACGAGGTCGTCGGCGTGTAGAGGTTCACTTTCGTAATGTAACCTTCCCATCACTAGCGCTAGATGGCGCAAGTAGTAAAAATAATGGATTGTTTCTTTGCAAAAAATATCAAACCTCCCAATAAGCTTATAATGAGAGAAACTAATAACAGTTTTAAATTTATATCTAAACAGTCTGATAAGCAGTTAATTGGAGGTATTTAAGCTATAATTTCAGGGTTAAAAAATGTAACCCTGTTCTATAACACACATTAATCCCCTAAAACCCTTTAATATTCCACTGCCGTATTTTCTTATCTTAATTTTCCGAATAAGGATTCACAATTTATCACCTTTATCGCTAATACTACGTCTAAACGTGTGTGATTTTACCAGTCATCAATCGCCCTCGGCTTCACATGCGATTTTATATGCAAATTGCTCTGCTCTGAAAAATGACTCCATTACTTTAGATTTGACAAAAATGATAGGGATTTGTCTTTATTCCCCGTTAAAAATCGACTAAGACTTTTTAAAAAAATTGTTGGTTTAATAGTTCTTATATTTAAAATAGAATTAGATAAATTGATAGGTATCTACTTAATATAAAAACTCAGAACGTGTTTTGGTGAAACTGCTTTACCTACCATTTATTAGTAGGTCCCATAAAATCCTATGTCTGTTATAAAATATAATTCCTACTTATAAAAAAATATTGCTGTGCGCACTCGGGAAACAATGTCATATCTATACTCGGTGCAAATGCGATCTGGAATGTTTATTAACAAACCGTTGCCTAGCAACCTGTCACAAACAGAAGAATTAAACATTTTGTGGTTTTATCAGTTGTTAATTCTTTTGTATCATTACATATTACATTTTTTTAAACTTTTACTTGTAAATCATGCTATTTGCTCGTGACAAATGCATAAAGTATATTAAAATGAAAAACAATAATTTATAAAAGTATAAAACAAAATATTTGAATAGTTTTAAAGGTTATTACCTCCTTCATGAAATTAAACATTATGAGTATGAATTTGTGAATGTCGTGTTTTAATTTTTTGTGTGACTGGTATGACTATAATTATCTGTAGTTTGTACTTGTTTTTTGATCAATACTTAAATTTAATGACTTATTTTCAAATATATAATGAGCAGTTTAGTGAAAAAAACCTCATTTACGTACGTTAGTAAAAAACCCATAAAAGATTACTTACGGTTTATTTCCATTTATTCCGGATCGAAGTAGCACCAAGTATAGTCTAAAATACCCAACACCTGAAGACGAAGTTGTTCGAGAAGTGTGTGTTGCCAGTGAATATGGATAGATGTGGATACATATGAATGGTTCTTCACTCTGGGCCTGTGAAGGTCAATGGAGAGTCGTATAAGGTCTGTAGACAACCAAGGATAACGGACATATCTCACAGGATTTGCCAGCTGAAGTGGCACTGGGCTGACCATAGTTCGAAGTACCCATAACCGTTGGGGAAGAAAAGGCAGAGGAGGCACAAAGAAAATGGAGACAGAAAACTACACACCCGCGTACTATAAAGACTCAGAATTGGACACAGACGGTCTTCCATGGCTTTCAGAAGGCTTAGGACCGATCAGCGTGGCAAAAATCTAACACCTAAGCCTACCATTGGACATCCAGGTGAATTTATTATTTATCAATGTTCTTGTTTTTTTTATTAACATTAAAACAAACAAGATCAAAAAACATAACTTGCTACGTCTATAACGACTGATGTTAAAAAAAACAATGTATTCATAATTAAAATTAATCAAATTTCGAATCTTAAGTAAAACTTAACGCCTAACAACCCCTTTGTGTTATGTTAATGACGTAATGTGGTTCGGGAAAGGATTGCCTAATGTTTTGATACGGTGCAATTATAACTAATGCATCTGCCTGAAATTAGAAAAAGGTACACGTTCACTACAGATACGTCGCAGCTCCTGTCCTGTGACAAAAATGTCACGGTGTGTGAGGAGTATCACGTCAAAATATGTCAAAATTAACATAAATTAAATAAGAATGATGAAACATAAATAATTTCAATATCTCTTACTTTATGACACCTGTAGTAACGTGATAACGTTATTAATATGCTCTATGCCTTCTTGCTCACTATTGCTGGAGAGAAATAATTGACAATTTCAAGGAACATACTAAATATTGGGCCATTAATAGATTGGCATGGCCCATACCGAAATATTTTTAGTAGCATCATTCCAATGAAGTAATAAAATCTCCGAAAATACTTGAAAAAGCATTGCCACGAAAACGAAACCTCAAATCCATTCTTTGACCCAACAAATATTGAACTTGCAATTCACGTCATCAGTGCAGTGCATTGTGAGTGCAGTCTGAAAGTACTAAAAATTGCAGTAAACATTAAATAATTTGCACTGTAAGCGAGCTCCGATACGAATCAATGTGAGAGTATCCTAAAAATAAACCTTTAACCGGAACATCGTAGAGGCATGACGAGCAACCCTCTCGGGGTGCTGTTAACCGTTAAAATGAATAATGACAGTGTTAACTCAGATGTACGCAACATTCTGGTTCGTGACAGCTTTACAAAATTCTTGACATGTTGCTGACAATCATTTGACAGTTTTGATTTTGACATTTTTTATACAGGGACCTTTAGCGGCCTTTGTCGTAGTGAAGGTCCTATTTTTATTTGTGTACAAGTTTATAAAGGCATGTTTGTGATTGTAGTTTTTGGACTGAATAAAATGGACAATTTCATTAATTCTTCGTAAGAAAAACTCAACCTTACGTTTCCTTTCCTCAATGATATTTCTAAAACCCTAGAAATCTCCAGAATATGTTGAACTAACATGTTTTAATAATGCAAATTAACATATTTTGTAGGTATTTTTTTACGTTACGTCGTGCCTGGGATTGAGCACCTTTGTAATAATTTGTGCCTCCATTATATTACAAACATTGGACCAACGAATTAATGATTGAAAATTATAATTACTTTACCCATTTCTTTTACCCCCCTAGTATTTCTTTTATCTTTTATTTACCTTTATTTCCTCATTTCTTTTATTTCATTGCTTGTAACAAAATGTTGTCAACCCCTGCCCGTAGACAAAATGTACTTTACAAATTCTACAAAATATGAAAAAAATGATGTGATTATCATTTAATTTCATAGTCGAGAAATGCCTGATAACTGAACTAGGCGCGTGCGGTTGCACCTGTTTCCGCTGATGGGGTTATATCAATATTTGGATTAATCTATTCAAATCTTTGTCTTTTTATTCAAATTGAATCCATCAATATTCTTTTGTGAATTAATTGTTATTTGAGTGTAGCGGAACGTATTTGGCTTCAAATTCTATGAAGTGTTCACAGCCGGCTTGTTTGAATTGTAGGCGATCGAAAATGAAGCGAATACTTACGCGGTTGGATGGATAGGTGACCGTTAGTGGCAAAAATTTTATGAGCGCTTCTGTGTTTTATAGGGCACGAAAGAACGTCGGTCCTTGTTGGTTTTTAGGCTAGCAAGTTGTTCTTTTAGCAAAGGTGTTTGGTTGGTATAAAAACTTCCGACATTTGTTTGGTCAATAATTCTTCTACCAGTTCACAGTGTTCTTCGCCTCCTAATATGAGGAGAAACCCATGCTCAGTAATAGCAGTAATTGCCTTAAGCCTTGTCTTAATAGTAAATATTGTACAGAACCCATCGTATGCCGCTGCCGTTACACTTGGCACGTTACGTTGTATTTAAGCATATGCTGGTATTAAGTTAAGAATACTTTAGGTAAAATTTTAGATCGGTGTCAGTAAAAAGTAACTTTCGACAGGTTTTATATTGTCGGTGAACAAATTGTTTTGTGGTAGTTAAAAACTGCAATAAATGATTATTTTTTTCATTTAAGTTTTTGTTCGAGTTAAATGATTTTGTCATTGGTATTGATGTAAGTATCATTTTGGTATTTTTGGTAATTGTATTGTGAAATCTGTTATTTTTCCCTGTAATTAATGAGGTTTATTTTAGAACAAGAAATCTTTTAATACACTTTTGTTTTTATTTTGCTGCACTTTGCTTCCTAATATTATTAATGCGAAAGTTTATAATGGATGTTTGTTACTCCTTAGCGCAAAAACTAATGAACGGATCAGAATGAAATTTGGCACAGGGATAGATTATATTCTGGAATAACACATAGTACTGCAATACACGAATTTTTATCAATTTGCGGACGAAGCCGCGGCCGGATCCTAGTATTAAAGCATATGAAAGTAGATCGGTATATGGACACAGAACAAACATTCATGTGCATGTTCAAAAAGTTTGTTTACAGTGGGAATCGAACCCTCGACCTCCGGTTTTATAGTGAGGAAAAGCTAGTCAAATTAAATAAAAGATTTATTTACTTTATTTCACTAATGACCAACTATAAAATTGAATATTTTTCAAATACGTCATCGACTTTATGCTCAACAAAGTGAAGTGGGGTTACATAAAGTTATAGTTACAATACTGTACTACCAGTAACATAGTACTAAGTTACT
This sequence comes from Asbolis capucinus, assembly GCA_018249125.1. Taxonomy (NCBI): domain Eukaryota; kingdom Metazoa; phylum Arthropoda; class Insecta; order Lepidoptera; family Hesperiidae; genus Asbolis; species Asbolis capucinus. Next base: position 19,982 of record DWJZ01001564.1, read on the forward strand.
TACATATAATTTGGTAGCCATCAATACATTAATTAAAGAAATATCGCTCTGTGTACATGGACGTGACAACAATAAGCGGTGATAGTGGTTAAGAATTCGGCCTCCCATTCGTGCGTCTGGGTTCGAATCCCAGAGCACGCATTTCTGACTTTTCGGAATTATGTGCGTTTTAATCATTTAAATGTCACTCGATATAACGGTGAAAGAAAACATCGTGAGGAAACCTGCATGCCGGGAGTTTGCAAAACTCCGAGGTGTGTGAAGTCTGCCAATCCGCACTAGGCCAGCGTGGTGGACAGCCTTAACCTTCTTATACAGAGAAGAGACCCGTGTTCCATAGTGGGCCGTGATGCGTTGAGAGAAGAAGAGAATACATGGAAGATATTAAGAAGAAATATTCGCTGGCAGTTTTAGTAAAAATACAACTTAAAACCTGCGAGAACTTTATAAGGAATTCTTACTGTATCTTTGAATTTGATGTGCATGCTATTCGAACCCAGGACCTCCCAAAACGACCAACGTTCAATCCATGAGCCCATCACAGCTTGTTAAATACTATTTCCAAATTATAACAAATCGACGTTAATTGGCGGATAAAATAACGTCATTACCTCAACACATCATGACAGGAAACATCGTGTACGAGATTATTCTCACGGATAACGATCCGAGTCACAATGGAACAAACTTTAAAATGTTACAAAAAATCAATAAAAGAAATTTTATCTTAGATTGATTGGTTCAGTTGGAACCTGACCCCTTTGCTGTTTTTATATACTTTCACAAAAACCCACCGTATCAATGTTTATTTGTGACAATTTGCTTTGTCGGTCGCAACGATTTACATTTAAAAGGAGATTTTTTCGTTAAATGTAACGACCTGTGACTGCGGTGAATGACGCAGGTAGTCGAACTGGACTCGAGATTGAGGTGTCTTGATCTTCACTGCTACTAATACTTATAAATATTGGAGTGTCTGTTTTTACTAACGTAGTAAAAAACATTAATATTAGGTACGTAATAGTATTGTACAAATTCTATAACAACCTGTCATACAAATTGTATACGTGTATAAATAAATAAATAGTATTATTAATAATTTAATATTACTATTCAAATAGCCGCTTTTTTATAAATGATAATGCTTGTATATGATTTTCTACTCGAATCACATTATGATGTATTACGGGTACTCACGATATATGTTCTTTGCGCCGATATTTCGACCGATATTTGAATATGAATGTACCAAAAAGAATTGAAAAAAAAAAAAAATTCACTCTGTTTTTTCCGGCTTATCTCAAGAACGGCTGAACCGATTGTGATTGAAGTTTCAGTTACAGAAAGATGTAATAAGGAGTAATATAAGGTATTGTAAACTCTGCGCACTGAAGTCCAACTTTTTGTTAAATTTCCTTACAAAACTAGCGTATTGTGGCAATGAAAAGTTGTTACCGTTATATTAAGTGTGTTAAACATGTAATGTGAAGGTTTTATAACAAAACTGACATTGTCATCAACTGATTTGTTTACAAGTTTACTATACAAACCAGTTAAAACATATTCTTCAACTCACAAAACACCAAAACCATGTGTGCCATACTGGTGACTACAGATTTATGATCACTATAGACCAATATTTTTATAAAATTCAATAATATTGACAGTAAACATGAACTTTATCGTGATTTGCATTTGTCGCTCATAACTCAATTACGTTTTATCTATTCCGTTGACATTATGCGTGTCACCAAGTTCGAGCGGATGTTATGACATTCGATTTAAAAATGGAAGGTCATCGAGATATAGGAATATTGTTAAAGTTAACATACATAACACTTCTCACTTACTACATTGATTAACATACTTTTAATAACACTTCAAATATACAAGGTCAAAATATAAAAAAAATTAAAGGTATTTTTCATTCGGCCCCTTTTTTTACCAATAAATTAGTACTTGACCGCGATTCTGCTTAATGGTAAGCAGCTATGCGGTCTTAGATGGTAAAGCGCACTAATTTAGTAAAAGCCTATTCAGCCTTAACTTGAAGACACATTGTAATCAAACGGGCGCGGGCAACTTATTCCAGTCCCTCGAGTATGTACGAGGAAGGAAGACGCAAGGCGCGATGTTCGTACTGGTGGAGTGTTGACGACGAAGGGAAGTATACCGCCGTGTGCCGGCTCGTTCGATGATGGAACGGGAATGGGGGAATTATAACGTGTAACTCCTAATATATTTTAACTTTTCAGGAGCTCTTTAAGAAAATATGTTATGTATTAAGTACGTACAGTTTTTGATTTTAATTAATTATTTAATGTATTTCCAATGCATTATTTATTTATAAAGATATTTTCACTTTTTCTACATATAAACATTAACTGTGCCTTTCGTACTCCTTCGTTCGTGTAATATTCGTAAAAACGAATACAATGCTTTTGCCTTATGTATTAATATATAGAAAATTTTGTCTTAATCAGCAACTTACTGCTGAAATTCATAGACGTTTTTACCGATTTACACTTACAAAAATACTTATTACATTTTCAAGATACGAAACAGATTAAAAAAAATATATTAAGTCAAGTATCAAGACGTCTCCGATAAAGTTGTCGCAAAACTCGGTTCATCGCGTCCGGACTGAGTCGTAGACTCCAGATGAAGACTTAATTATCAATTTGACGTTCTGTAGTCTGAAACTAACTACAGATAATTTTAGTGGCATAATGTTTCATGATAAATATAAATAAATAAATATCTTTGGACAACTCACACACGGCCATCTGACTCCAAACTAAGCGTTAGCTTGTGCTATGGTGATCAGAT
>DWJZ01001565.1:0-22800 GCA_018249125.1 Asbolis capucinus
TGCTCATCACAGAAAAGTTTGACCTGGGTGGGAATCGAACCCACGACCTTCGGTGTAACAGTCAGGTTCACTAACCAATAGACTAACCGGCCTATTAAAATTAATTAAAAAGTAACTTTTTAAATAAAGAAACGATTTTGAAATCCTATACTTTAACGCTCTCTATATTCACGATCGTTACTTCTAAAATAATATCGAATAACAAGGTTTATTAAAATATATTAAAACACAAGCTTTAATTATAGATCCCCAATACAAACAAAATTTCATTACTGTAATGTTAGCCGTTGAGGAGTTCTCTTGTTTAAAGCCAATCCTGGACGTAGTATCAAGTCGCTTATAATAAAAATGCATTGTCATAGGAAATAAAGCAGTGTACAAAATTTTATCTTCAGAGGAAGTAGATATAATTAAACTTGTAAGATTTGACCATTAACAAAATACGTATACAAACATACGTTGCAAGTTAAATAAAATTTTGTTAGAACTAAATAAATGCGTACACATTTATTTCTACGTACTCATTATCACAGATGACATGGTCAATACAAATAACACCAAATAAACACTGGAAATCGAACCCTACACTGTCGTAGGCAAGGTCACTGCCGATTAGGCAACGAAACCCTATAGGCAGTATATAGGGTAGACCGGAAAAAAACGAGACAAAAAAAATAACGTTCAATTTTGAATGTAATTTTTTTGTGACTTTATGAATTGGTCTCAAAGGCCACGAACCAAAACACAATATTGATTTATATTGTATTCTATCAGTAATCGTTCCACGGTTTAAAAGCTATTGTACTCGTAGCAAGGATTCAATTCCTTTCAGCCGTGTCAGTATAATTTTTTGTTAAAAGGTTTTGCATCGTATCGGATTTAGTTTCATTTATTCCAGTAATATGGTTTAGTTGCTCACCTGCCTTAATGCTATTGGCCCTAACTCGTTTTGACGGTTCGCTGAAGTATCCTTCCTCCTCGATTTGAACCTTGGGCTCCTCTGAGGACAAATTTAATGTTTAGTATAGTAATTTTGTATAGACAGAATTTTTTCTAGAAACTGCCTTCGCTCCGTTTTGAAAGAACCAGTTAGCAGAAAATAGTAGTTATTGTGATATAACTGTAATATGGTACGACGGACTTTTCGTAGATCCTGATGTCTTCTATAAATCAATATATCACTGTTCTATCGTCAATAATTTCCTCAACGTACGCTATATAAGGATATTCTTTTGGTATTTTTTTCAGACGTTGGGTTACATTATCAAAGTTTTCATACGGAACCCTGACATTTTTGAAAATATTTTATAGCTCATGTTCATCAGGGATTCTGTAGAATTCAAATGATAAAAAAATTCAAATTGGTCCACTAGTTTCGGAAAGTATACATCAAACAAACGAACAATCAAATCTTTCCTTTTTATAATGAAGGCATGCCTTGTAACCAACTTATCACCTCACGATGTTTGCCTTTGCTATAAGAAATTGACATATTGGAATACATTACATCTAAAATAAACCTTTGGTAACATCGTTCCGTTATAATACTAAGATTAAAGAAATTACAGTATCAGTGAAAATATCATATCGATACACATACATATATGTAAAATACACGTAACATGACAATGTTATGAATTTTTATGATGTCCCGACGCCATTATCCGATAACACAAGTGGTAAAACTATAAAAATCGACGATTTCTTCTTGCACTACACATACTTCTAAGAAAGAAGAGAATTTATTTCGTAACTACCCGAAAAATAATAACAATTAAAATAAATAAATGAACAGTAGTGACGAAAAAGGTCTTAGCATAATAGTTATGTGGCATAATGTTGTATGACGACACATAATTGCTGGTTTCCAGTTCATAACCATTAAAGTTCGGAAAAGGTGACAACATTAGGAAAACTGCGAATAAAAGAACAATAGCAATAAATATCACGAAAATAATAACAAAATTTTACGTAATAAGATAACATATAACATACATTTTTGCAATACTTATTAGAAGTGAAAACATTCAATTTAATTACTAATTTTAATGGTTTCATTTAATACTACGAGTACTTACAATGCAACCTATAATTATCCCAATACTGGGCTCGGGTACTCATAATGTGAGTCACACAGGCCATAGTCCACCACGCTGGCCAAGTGCGGATTCATAGATTTTCGAGAATTTTATGGACAACTCTCAGCAGTACAAGTTTTCTCACAATGTTTTCTTTCACCGTAGCAAGGGATAATTAACTTCTGATACGCTCATAACTTTGAAAATAACAGATGCGCGTCGCGGGATTTGAACTCATGACCTTCGACTTCATGACTTTCGAGATCACGTTCAAACCACTAGGCTATCACTGCAGTTTAGCAGCAAGGAATTTAAGTAAAGACAGTTAGAAACAAGCTTTTTTGAACCTTTTCTTTCAATAAAAACCCTTAAAGTGTTAAGATCATAGCCGATAAGACATGTCTCCATGCACTTATGCCTCTTTTTGCAGACGACGACCGGCCAAGCAGTTCCGAAAAAAATTAAGATTTAAAAAAATATACTTTAACCGAGCTGAAGCAGCGGTGTGGTCATCAATATTCCTTTTAGTACATAGGTTGATTTACTATTAGAAGAACAAAAATGTATATTTTTACTACCAAAATTTTAAAATTGCATAAAAATTTTAACGAGGCCAACAATTCCGTAGGGATGACGCAGCACCGAGGCGCGAGGCAGTGAAAAACTAAATTTTGGTACTAAAGTTAAAAAACCTATATATGAGAAGTAACCCTTTTATATCTTTTTTAAGTACCTAGGCACTAGGCACTTTTAAGGTACTACATACATAGAAATATATGTATATGTAGTTGTTTTTTGTTTCTAGTAGCTAGTAAATAACAAATCACTAGTAATAATTAAAAATTAATTAACTCAGTTTTTAATTTAACTCTACGTTCATTTGCAGGGTAAGCAAATTAATTATAGGGATCGTTTAACCTCTAATAGAGATGTAGAGACGAAAGAAACCGAGCGATAATTATTTCGCCAGGAGCCAGCCTCAACGCGAATTCCCTGAAGCGATCTCCCCGACGCGATCTCCTCGAAGCTATCTCCCCGACGCGATCTCCTCGAAGCGATCTCCCCGAGGGAACGCAGCCGTCTTCAGTAATGGATACCAATTTAATTTAAACTAAACTTTAGGTACTCACTTTTGTAGCACGACAGTGTCACCACGGAACCCTTTGTTGATTTGTGGTCTGAAACAATTTAATTGTAATTTAACAACTTAATATTCTAGTGAATTACCCTGGCTCGCTTCATTAACACAAATCAATAACTTATCAAATCATCTTCGATCAAGAATGTACTAGATGTCGTCTCGGACAGAATTTTAACACAAAAAACTGCCCGCATGAATATACACTTATCTTAGTTGAATTACCAACGAATTAAGAATAAGTTTTACGAATTAAAAAAACATTCTATGTTCGAGCTTATTACAACTAGTTGGGTGTAATAAATAACTTTAATATACTTTGCAGCATTGTGGAACGCGTTTATATGTGCGCTGTTTGTAACAAACTACACAAAACACCAGCCCACATTTCAAGTGAGCTGGTATGTGACACATTTTTGTCGCTGACTCGACATCTAGTTCTATTATTGATCGAAGTTATTAACTAACACTATCTTATTAACGCCCAAAACTCTTTAAATTAATCGCGAACAAACGTGTCGAGGGTAATTGTTTTATGCAGTTGTATTGGCTGGTTTGTTATTCGATAACAACCTGGACCGATGTGTTTACGTGCTCTCGGAAGCACGAAAACACTGATGAAATTATTAACCAGTCAATCATCCTACCGACCGTATTTACTGATGTTTTTTTATACATATTAAAGTTTATGCTTGGCTACAATCCCACCTGGTGGTAAGTGGTGATGTAGTTATAGATGGTAAAGCGCATTAACTTAGGAGATTTATTCACTCTTGTCTTGAAGACACCTATTATCCTCGGATGGAAATACTCGTACAGATACAGGTAATTTTTTCCAATCCTTTGCGGTATGCCATACAAAAGACGAGGCAAAACGTGTCGTCCGTACCGGAGGGATGTCCACTGTAAAAGGATGGATACCTGTCTGAAGGATGGATAGCAGGGGGTAGGGGGTATCAAGTCATGTAGTCCCTCACTCAACAACTCTCACTCACTCTCACTCTCCAAAATGCGTCCTATAAAATACCGAGAGAGCGGCAACTCCGCGCTTGTGCTCCAGGCTTTGTAGGTTGGTTTCAGCATCTCCATCATGCCTCAGTGCACGTGTCTCCATTGAATCCAATTGACTTTTCCGTTAATTTATTATGGCACAAGACAAGTTATGAACGTTTCAACATATTGATCAGACTATTTTGATTTACTTCTTTATTTTATATCTAATACCTGACCGCATCTCAATAAGAAATACCTCACATTCAGACACGGCACGACATTTCTTAATAACCCCTGATCGGGTCCCGCCATTATTATGGAACCCATTGGATGCCGATGAAGGAATTTCACAATAATCGCAGAGGCGCCGATCTATTGGAATGCAAAAATGGAATTTACCGCTGGAATTCACGGATAATTGAATCCATAAAGCTGTTTTATTTTTTACCGTTATTGCGTTCTTTGTTTAAAATTTCGATAGCGTACCTACGTTTTACTTTTTTTTATAGAAAACTGACGTACGCTATTTTATCTACACATAATTGATCTACACAAATATAAAAAAAAAACTTTATTTGTCGTGGATCAACCCGAAAACCACTGAACAGATTTTAAAAATAAAAACCTTTACTCAATATGTAGAACTGAGTGTTAGGAACATAGAAAATAATTTCTTTTTTTAATTTAATTCCAAATGCCAACATTCCATAATCAAAGTATATGTACGTACGAGTATTTGAGGCCCCCGATTAGTATAGAATTTTTTTATTAAATATAACAAATAAATTGAAATAACGAAATAACAAACAAGTTTTATTAAAATATTTAAAAACACAAGCCTTCATTATAAATCCCTAACACGAAAAAATACACAAAATTTCATAACAGTATTATTAACCGTTGAGGAGTTCCCTTGTCTGGAGTCAATCCTGAATGTAGTGTCATTCTTATCATAAAATAATAATTATACTAACATACTAATATACAAACATACACTGCAAGTTAAATAAAAGCTTGAAAAAAAAAATTGGGCAGTTCTTATAAGCTTATTGCTATTGAATCTAAAACTTCGTCTCTCAATCAAGAAAAATTTGGAACTGACTTATGTGCAGAGGTGTATGTGAAATTTCAACCCAGCCTTGCTTCTGACCCATGCACAGGAAACCCAGGGAGAGACAAACTTAGTATTTCTCTGGATTGTATGCCTAAAACCACGAAAAATATGTAATTTTACAACAATTATAGGCACATTACCCGGATTCCAACGGAAAAACCTACCTCCGTCGTCCCCTCCCTTGCCCTTAAATACTCTCAGGGACTCTCATCTCTACATGCCCTCAGAATCCGAAGACTTTTTGCCACTAGCAGTCATCGCCACATTCCTCGTGCGCCTCCTTAACTCGGCCGATGATTTACAATAACACAAGCCACAATACTTAAAAGTTTTGATTAAGTATAAACGACAATACAGTCTAGAAAATGATTTAATAATCAGGTTATTCCACTAAACTAGGTACCCGGCACTTCTCTACAACTCAATTTACCGAGAAAGCAATGAAGTTCTTAAACAACTCGACTCTGACTTCTTTCAAGATTTATCTTGTACTTGGAATCCTTGCACTTTGTACGACTTTGTTGATTGTTTTTTTTTAATAAAAAAAATTGAGTACAGAGTAGTAAATAGCTTTTTTTTTAATCTTTTATTTAACTTGCAGTGTATGTTTGTATATTAGTATGTTAGTATATTTGTTTGTTAAGAGTCAAGACCAATCAGACCCACTTCCTCTTACACTACGGGGCGGAAATTTTGCATAGTGTTCATCGTGATGACAATGCATTTTTACCTTATACTATGTTCAGGATTGGTTCCAGACAAGGGAACTCCTCAATCATTACAAGAAGTTGGCCTATGAGCGCATAAATAAAAGCGCAGAGCAATAATAAATATATAAAATTAATTATAAAAAATTCCCGACAACTCACACACGGCCTTCTGATCCCGAATCAAGAATTATAGCTTATTGCTATGCTATTGTGATCAGACAACTGATAAACATACATATATACTATATTTCTAAATACATACTTATATACAGACTCACAGAACAAACATTCCTGGTTATCACAGAAAAGTTTGACCTGGGTGGAAATCGAACCCAAGACCTTTTAGTGTAGCAATTTAGTGTACTATAAAATATATAGAATTAGTCGGATCGCCCTATAAACGCTGAATATGCTGACATCACAAGAAATAAATATAGATGAAGAGATTACTTTTATAACGGAAAAATCCCTTGTTAGACAAAATTTAGGATCAGCCGGTCTAACTGTATATCAAAACGTTTTGCCCACTGCTTCGCTCGCATTAAGAAGTATTATTATTAATTATGGAGTGAAATTTATCAAAATCCTTTCTAAGGGGATGCCTACGTCATAGTAGCTATATGCATGCAAAGTTTGCCCGATCGGTTTAAAATTGACAAAGTTTCATACAAACTTTCATCCTCTATTTTATCCCCTTGGGGGTAGAATTTATCAAAACCCTTTCTTAGCGGATGCCTACGTCAAAACATCTACCTGCATGCCAAATCTTAGCCCGATCCCTCCAGTGGTTTGGGTTGTGCGTTGATAGATCACTATGTCAGTAAGTCAACAAAGTTGTACTTTAAATATTAAGAGTAAGATGGAAAAAATCCAGATCGAATTTGGCCAGCGTGGTGCAGTATCGCCTTAACCTTCTCATTCAGGGAAGACACCCGTACTCCATAGTGGGCAGCCAAGGGTTGAGATGATGAAATATAGTAAGAAAATCTGTAGTCCTGAGAGTTTCCTACAAAGTTCTCGAAGGTGTGTGAAGTCTACCGTTACGCACTTGGTAAACTATGGGCAGTATCCCTCAGATTGTGGGGAGACCTGAGCCCAACAGTGGGACAGTTATGGGTTGCAAAGATGATGAAATGAGGTAGTAGTGGACAAAACACAACATACATTTTATATCATTTTATTTTCTCTACAAATACGTAAAAGACTCGAATGCCAGACAACATAATATGTAACACAATCATCTTATAAGTAGACAGAAAATTACATATATTTTGAATAAATATATTTTATTTATTTCATAATTTTAAACATTTATCTATTCTACTGACACAATATCATAAATATAAGAATAATTTCGTTCCCATCTTTCTATAGACCAGCTAAAATTAAGGATTCCCACGGTCTGTGGTTTTACGCACGAGCTCGCACCACCGCGTGAAGAGAGCATCTGTGGTAGTGTAGACGCATCCATTGTCAAACGTCCGTGAACTTTACATATTACAATTAAATCAATTGCAACAGTTGACACACCATGGGAAAAATTTGGATCCAGAGCGTTGTCGTCCGCAGAAGCACGCACCATGGGAAGCCAGCTTCACTGTGTAGATATAGTATAAACCCTATGATCATAAAATGTGTTCTGACTACGGTGGTATTGAATTATAATCTAGTACGTGTAACACGAACATTCAGATATTTAAAATTTTCCATCAAAGATAAACATTGTTACATTCAAAAATATTCCTACATTTTCATCTACTGATTGATTTAATTCTTCTTCACTACGGCATTGTTGCAATTCTTCTATAACATAAATATATTAATTTTCTTAAAGACAAATACGGATTGGTTACATCACTATTTCAGAGATGTTACATCGCACAGTTAAGTGAAATGTAACGATTATTCGTGATAGTAAGTACATCGCATAGTGATGTTACTGATCCCAATATATTTTAACATCGATTACTTATGCTAATATACTTTAAACGACATACATATATTAGACAATTTTGCATCTACGGAACGAAGATAAAATTGTGGATACGAAATGGAAGGGTTAATGTCTAGTAAATATACAACAAGCAACACTACACGCTTCTTTTCACAAGATGTCCAAGCACTCAGTAATATTTTTTGAAATGAGTTACACAAGCGAAGCAGTATAGATATTTATATAAAGTATTGTCGAAAGTTTTATCTGCCGAAATACAGCATTTAGTCAAGGATAAGTCACAGATCCAAATCACAAAGATTATATAAATTACAATAGATTCGAACAGTTGAAAACTTTGATAACTAGTTAAGAAAATATATCACTAACTCTGAGCAATCACCACAACCCTTGAAATAGGGGTAGATAAATATAATATAATATGGGCTACTAAATCGTATCTGTGTATTTGTCGAACTTATTAATATATTCTATAGATAAGCTCCTGTAATATTTTTAATATGCATGCAGCAGATTTTACAAGGAATTTAAAAAAATATAGTATTACCAAAACTGTTGATCCTAAAATATATTTATGTATTTATATTTTGAAGCTATGTTGTATTCGTTCAAAATCTTCGCAAAAAGTATCGGTATAGAATCGAAATGCGATAGAAACAGGTTTTTTATAAATGCTCTCATCAAAAGTAAGGCTATATTTTCAGCCAGCCGCTTGCTCTCATACTATATCTAAATCACATTTATTCTGAATCCTCACTTTAAGAGAAGATACAAAAGGAGTTGACGTACGTCCAGCATATAAGTGTATATTCATTCATTATATCTAAGGTTAGAGTATATATAGGATAAAGTAGTAGAATTTTATAAGATCGAAGGCAAAAGTTTCTTTGGATAGGATCACAACATCAAAATATTAGATTCTTACATATGAAATGACTTGATTATTTCAAACTAGTTTCTGCCGGCGGCTTCGCCCGTATGTTGTTAAAAAGCAGCCTTTGTATTATCCCAGATATATCTATGTATCTATATATAAGTTTCATTTTTTGAAATACCGCGTGAAGGCGCGTGAAGGGCCTGAGGGAAATGTAAACATCAAAACATATAAACAAGCATGAAATCCCAAAGGAACCTTCAGTCGGTACTATGTTCATTTCCAGGATGTATTCTATCTGTGTACCAAGTTTTATTTTAATTCGTTCAAGGGTTAAACCGTGACACCGCATAACATGTCAGACCTATTTTATTTCACTTTATTTATTTGAAAAATTAATAAAGCTCACGAAACGTGTATCGCATAAATTGAAGCATCATGTTTTGCGTAACTTTGACAATAAATAATTAGATTTTTAGTCGTGTCGTTACTTGTGATGAAAAATGGATCTAGTATGATAATCGTATATACGCGTCACAGTAGTTGAACCTAGGAGATCCCAAGTCAAGCGAAAGTCACTTAGGAAAAGTTACTGAGAGTGTTTCGTGGTTTAGTGCTGGTTCCTAAGACGACCAGAGGATTACGTCAGACTGACAAATATCCTATTTGTTTTATTTTTTTCTATATAAATTATGATTTCATATGTAAGGATCTAGTATTAAAACTTACTTTAGCTCCAGTATATAATATTATTCCATTGATATGACCTTAATATACTTCAAGCTCTCAGCTTATGCTTTCTCACTGTTTGACAACATCGACACCTTTAATGTGCACTATGATATTAATAAATACATATATATGTATGTGAGTTTTGTTTACCTGGTATAATACAAACCCAAGGTATGCGAGTTCGAAAATTCGACAAAGTGCTCATCTTGGCGGGGCACTCCCGTGCCCCCAGATTTATGAATAAGAACATAGACTACGTAGCTTACTAGACTCCATATTACAATCTGGCAAAACGTTAATCGAAGCGACTGTTATATTAACCATGATTTATAAAATAGAACAGTGAATCCACCTATAATTTGAAAAAAAAATCTCGAATAAACTCACTAGGCGTCTAATATTGTATAAATTTCAATATTTGGTGCCCTGAAGTTATTATATTTCAAATAGATTTTACTGAAAAAAGAAGAGATATATAATATTACTCAGTTATCTGTCAACTTTAGGTTTAATTTACATTTAAAAAAATTGTGACATAGTGCACATTGAGAGCTTCGATGTTTTTACTTAATCTTAGGTTAAGTAAATAATATAAGATAATACTTAGTAATAATACTTTAGAGTGTGTTTTAGGGTGCAATTCGTATATTCATGCATAATACATCGTTATACATTTACAGATGTAAGTATAGTATATTATTAAAATTGAATTGCTCTGCTTACGGTATGCTGTAGAAAAATCGCTGAATTCATTTCTGGCGTCACAGATCCACACGTTGGTTATATAATAGTTAAAATGAATAAATAAGGTTTAGAACGATGTTTTTATGAAAGTCAAATAGTTATAACACGAATCGCAAAACTAGATTTTTTTATTTGTCTACAAATAAAAGATATGAGACTACTCCAGCGGATCTCAATCTTTTCGCAACCAGGGATCTGTCTAATTATTAGTTGCAGTGAGCACAAGTATACAAAATGTGCCGTAAAAATTCAGTACATCGTTTTACATAGTGAATTAAAAACCCTAATCTACAGTAAAAAATATATGTATGTATATTTTAGTTCTTTAGATCTCGTTAGATCTTTCCATGTTTCACATTTTAGTGCAGAAAGGCCACCGGCGGACAAATGTTTGGGAACCGCTGTTATAGACTTATAAAGGGAAAATAAATTTTAAAACAGATATTGAAAATATTTGCCACCAGAAAGAGAAATTTAACGATTTTGCTTTTTATTACTGCACCATCACAGTTTTATTTGCTTTAGTTTCAATCCATTCAGCTCTTCTTCTTCTCCCTTTACCCTCTCAAAATATGATAGTTATTTTAATAATTCATTACAATACAATATATAAGAGATAATTTATTTATATCAATATTTCGGGTACGAAAGCTCTTTACACCACATCCTATAATTTTAAATTTCATTATAAATATATTACATATTTTTCGCTAATATTTTTACAATTTTACTCCATTCTCGTAATATTTGTAATTTTTAACAAAAGCATTTATTTTATGTAATAGGAATTATGAACAGTAATTTATAAATCGTTCTTTAAAAGATCGATACGTAGTTAAGTTGCTGGTCAGTTAGGGGTTGATGCGCTTGTTATAATGTTGGTTAGCAATGCCATCTAGTGTACAATATTATAATTAATAAAAAACTGACTTCAAATTAGTTCGACAAGTAATAAAATAAAAATAACATAGTTGAAATTAGTCAATGACGCATTATGAAGACGCAATGAAGATAGCTTCTGAGTCATCCGCAATAATGCGTCTTCTTATCTATATATTTTAATTATTATGAAAACGTTTACTTAAATAACGTGCTTTATTTCCGCATCATTAAAATGAGAACATAATTAATTCCTTGGCCAACGAGCTCTAAACTTGCACTTTATACACCTTTGAGAACCACCGTCGGCAAGTAATATGTCATGAGCGGATTTGAACAAATAGTCAACGGACATGCTGCATTAAAAGTTACCCGTGTAACTACGAATCAAGTAGTCTGAAATCCACTGGCAGCTAGCCTCAATTGGCGAAGCCAAGTGAATTTAGAATATGTAGGTAATATTTAGTATATTGGAAAATTGGTGCAATCTGGTGTGCTTGCAGTAGCAAACTTTAATAGCATTAGAAAATAAATAATTTGCCAAGTCATTTATAGCCTCTATTAAAAGAACTAATGAAGTTAATTTTACCGCTCATTAACTTAATTAAAATTGTATTATGTTTTAATTAGAAATTACTATAAAGTTTGTAATAATTATAAATGACGGAATTGTATATAAAATTATTCAACCAATATTATTCTATGTGTGTTTTGACTACCAAGTAAAGTAGGTACAAAAAGCTCCAATGTAGTTTCCAATTAGTATTGAACTAAAAAAGGAACATACATACATACATTATAAGATTGTTAATTTATTTATGCAGGCATTCGTATTACATACGATCCTTTTCTGCCTTAATAGGTATTAATTAAATATATGTTCCAAAAACAACACTGTTATACGAGTACAGAGTACAGTATTTTACAGTAAAGATTTAAGAGAATAAATATATACTTGTAAGATTTTAAATCTTATAACAATTTACATAAAATATATATTATTATAGAAGTGTCTTTGATAGTTGAATTATTTCAACGAACCACACCCCTTTTCGTAAGTCGATGAGATGAATATTTTTCCAAGAGTTATTTAAAATAAAATTAGATGCCTTTGACGTCACAAGAAATTTTGCATACATCGCCAATGTATTAGCAACGGAGGTAGAAGCTACAGGATCACATTAAGGGGTAAGTGATTTTGCATTTTTACACGATCAGGATATTTAATCAATGTCATGCGAATATCATAAGAAATGAATGAAGGTTAATATTTTGGCTCATAATGTTCGAAATAGATATTCTGTTACGCATACGTGTAGGCTCTGTGGTTTGACGATAAAAGTCCTATTATGTAGACACAATACTACAAGAGAGAAAAGTTTACATCAAAAATATAGCTAGCATTTTAACATCAAACCACATAATTACAATTTCAATACATGCTTTGAGTGCGACACTGTCTCTTAAAGTGCTTTGGAATTGGTTAGGAACGAAAATACTGCTATTGATTTCAACTCATGCAAGTGGTTAAATTTGGAATAGTTCTTCTTTTGCGCCAATTTGTGGGATACGGGGTCTTGTGCTGAATCGATGGGAGAGGGTCGGTGGTATCAAGCAATGCAAGACTGCATGCTTATCGGTATTGACAATGCGGCTTTAATGTTTACCGAATTTACTTTCGCCCGGACATCAGCTGAGACTGGAATCAACCATAACAAAGATTATTTATTATTAATTTCATTAACCGAACCCGCTAAAAATCAGTTTGTGGGTACTTGAGATTCGAAATTTTGAGATTCGTCTACAGGTCAATGATATTTTCAGCTTCAAATTAATTGTTATTAAAATTGATTTTGTTCTAAATTTTGATGAGAAAAAAATATCTGATGATATTGTTATACAAGATATAGACAAAAAATCGATTCACAAGTATTGAACAAACCATTTTACTAATAAGCATGCTTGTAAATAGAGGTTCTACAACATTAGATAATTCAAAAATGAATATGTAAATGTACTTGAAAGAATGTTAGAATAATTTTTGCTATGTAATTCCTAGAGGATAGGAACACTTTAAGATCATATTATCTTGCTGCAAGATCGAGGCAAAGTCATGGTGTCTAATTAAGTTTCATCTGAGGAAGTTTAGAAATTGCCCTATAATGAAGACAACGGAGTAGAATTGATAGACAATTAGGAATCGAAATTGATATTAGAAGGACCAAGTCAAAACTATTTTCTGCTTTAAGTGCTGTACACACACAAGCTTTACGTGTAGTTAATTAATAAACATTTTGTTCCTAGTATAATGATGTTTATACACACATTTACAAAAATAAAGAGTGTTGTGGAAATGTCAATGGAACGTTTCGTTTCTTCAAAATTAACGGTCGACGGTAAGCGGTCCTTGTTTCACAATTAGACGGAGATTCATATAAATCATTACGGTTATTACTATTTTTGACGTTTTGAAGCTTATTGCTACACTAAAGTCATGCCAAGCAAAGTTATTCAGACCTTGAAGAAGCAGCGAAGTCATGCATTTTCATATATCTTTATGAGGGGTAATTGTGCGCAAAATATCATTGATTTTATATGTCACTTCTTCACTACTACTCATATTATAATGATCTCAAAGGTGTGTGAAATTCGCAGAATCTCTGTTCGATTTTTAGCCATCACCCGTGTTCATTAACGATGTTTGTTTTAGTTGCTAACACATCAAACCACGGTCTTTCGTTGCTCGACGTGTAAGCTATCCAATTCTTAAAAAAACATTACAATACGTGCCCTCAATACCGAACAGCGTTCAAAGTATATGTATCTTTTACTATGTTACAACATCGTGGTTGGTCCATATGTCTTTTAGTAAAAGTTAGATAGTTTGAAGATTGCTACGTGCTTATATTTTTAATCCCTGCCACAAAAAGTAGACGTGTCGGTGTTTACATCTGGATGTGGCATCGTAGCTCCTAAATGGATGAACCATATTGATTTAGTTTGTTTTTGTTGGAAGAGTAAATTAATCTCAACTTCTTAGAATAATCTTAGATTGTGCGATAGTCTAACCTTTGTTATTTAGATTAAGTACGGATAAAAATCCATAAGTAAATCAGTGTCGCAACGTTGATTCATTATTCTTCTACCTAAGTTCTTATGTTACTGGGTTGAAATGGACGCCAATTTCCTTTTTTCTTAACCAAAAATAAACCTTTTTAATTTACCAAACTGTTAAGCAACATCGCAATTAAACTTTTAAGAGCAGTTCGCAACAGTTACGAATAATTTGTTGTTTTTCATTCAGTAACTTTCTGGGGTTTCTCTATTGCCCTTTTTATATGTGACTCCACCTTGAAATGTCCTTCAATGGTATTTATTTTTATTCCTGTATTAGATAATGTTTCTTCTGTAATTTGGAGATTTTTGTTAGGTGTTTTAGGAGTCTTATATTCACTTCATGCTTTCTTATGCATTATACATTCATTTATACTTTCATAGTTGATTAATGTAATGTGGCTTAAGTTCTTTTACATTTCAACTCGGTCATAAGTGATAAAGACGCAATCACATAAGGAAGATTAAATTACACAGTGGGGCAGTAAGCTCTATTATGACGTCAATCAGTACATCTGTTGATGAGAGACACGGCCTTGGAGCCGAACACGTCGTTTGTATGCATGATGTACGTTATATGGACCTATTCAGAAACCATGTCGAAACATCATCTACGATAAAGACAGGCAAAATGTTACATAAAGACTGCGGCAGGCGCAAATTTGAATGTGTGTTTACATCCATATTAATGATTTTTCTATTTCCCTTGACCACACTATAACGTTTTTACTTAGAAAATTTCAGCGGATTAGGTCGAAAAACGTATCTGGGATCAGTAGGTCATGTAAATATAATTAAAACAAAAGGTACCAACAAATTAACAAACATTATTACGTACTCCTACACAGCACTTAGTGTAGTGATTGATTGAAGTTTTAGTTAATAAAGTTCCAGTTAATATTGTTATAACCAAAGAAATACAAACAATACACGATACTCAGTCTGCCTCTGTGTTTCGTCCGACAATGAAGACCAGGTTGTTAGTAAAGTATGCAACAGGGAGATTGTTTGTTCATAAATTAATATTTGGTTTCTATCTAAACTAATATTATAAAGAGGAAAGAAATCGAAATAAAATTTTACTATTACAATCTTACCTTACCTGGCTTCGTATGAAAACTTGGATAATTTAATCCAATGTATGAGAAATATACCTAAAAGATCCTCCATATTGCGTACGCTGTTGAAGTTAAAGTCTATACTTTACTACTATGCTGTGAACAAGGAGGGGAGTAAGAGACAACAGTTTATAGAGGACATCAATATCTGCGAAGCAGTCCGCGTGGTAATGTGTTAACTATTACTGTTATGTCCCAATAACTATTCTATTGACAACTGATTGTTCCGAAGCGAAGCAAAGCCAGTTTCTAGTAAATTATAAATGCGCACAATCACCCCAACTGACCGCCTTTAATGTTCCAGTTTCACCTTCACATAAGCCAATTTTTATCAGGAACATTTTCCTAGAAAGCTATTTTGGCACATCATTTGATAGCAATCCGTTTAGATGGCCTAATCTTTATCTAGGTCATCATCGACAAAGGAGTATTTAATATAGACTCTAATAAATATAACAATATTTTATCACAGCACCGTATACAACAATCTGCTGTTGGTAACATTTCAATACTATTAAATTTTAAAATTCTAATTCTTCTCTTTTAATACATTTGGACATTCTACTCATATTTTTAATGAGTATATCGAAGAAGTGATATGTCCACATTATAAATTAAAGCTCACAGTGATCCATTTTAATCAGTTTTTGCCAAATATTTGGATATAAAGTAGCGTTATGTATTGAGCGAATGAATCTGGTATTTCGTAAGCGAAACAGTCTTCGAGGAGCAAATAACAGTACGGAAGATACAACATAGTATGTAAACAATATCGGTTTAGGCGAAATAAATATATATTTTGATACTGACACACACAACACCGAAAGGGACACTACTGAACATATAGAACAGGAGTGGCATAGGTCAGTAAAAGCATTCAATAACTCAAACGAGCTTAACTACAATACAGCTAAGGAATTCATCGCTTCTTACAACAGCTTACATTTTCCAAATTTCTGTAAAATCTTTCGTGGCAACGAGTTTCTCGTTTTGCCATAAATGCCACTCGTAGAATACAAGTACGATGTTCTTGACGTCTAATTGGCGAGAGAAATGTTGAGTGACGGGCATTTGCGTACCGCGGTGGAGGCGGTTTGCCTCAGAGCGTTGTAGCCGGCGGTGGTGGCACCTTGAATAGCACTCCACTGGCTGCCCTTGGGAGGATGGCTGGGCGTAGTTGGAAGACGTCTTACCATCCCAGAGCCGAGCTGCTGCAGTATCCCTTGGGATCCTTGCGATCCACGTTGGCTTCCAGCTCCAACGTTGGCTGCGGGGGCACCGGTACTGCTGACACCAGCGGAAGAGCGCCGAAGGCGGATGGACTGCATGGACGATGTCAGCAAATACGGAACGCTCGATGAAGTGTTCGGCATTGACCCACCCTACACAGCGCACATAAACAGATGTAGCATCTACTAGCTAAGCACGTAGCAAAATCATTTTTAGTGGGAAAGCGGCAAATAAAACAATGCGTAACATATATTTTGTAATTAACTTCGATCATATTTAATATTGTCGCCAGAAACGGCAATTGGCGAAATAATTTAAAATTTATATATTTATTGTTTTTAAATGCAAGAATTGTTAATTTCACTAATTCGTCGATGTTTGATGCGACTGAAATGACAATAATCTTCTTAGGGTTATAAAAATTGAAATGTATTTTAATTCATGAAAATACTTCGTCCCTATTCATATGTCATAAGACCTACATGGATGCTTGTACTGTCACTGTGTTACTGAATATCTTTTCATTTAGTATAGAAACTAAAAATGACGGCCAATGTAAATTAACTCTTCTTTTTATTGAATTAAGGTCCAATTTCAACTGCAGAACAGGTCTCAATATTAATATAATTATGTAAAAGCTTCGTCTTTAGCTAGAGAACGTAATTTATATCGATCCAAGGACAACACCCATTTGCGTCAGAGTATGTACAATGTACCTTATTAAGCCGATCCATTAGAGACGTGAATGACATAAATAGAAACCATAATGAACGAAAATGTTTCTTTGGCTCCAAAAATTTCTCTCAATACACATTGACATGAAATCGAAAGTCGTGTAATTTTAAAACTGCTACTCTGGTTGAGGTTATCTGATCTGTATGCTCTTTAGTAATGTCATCTCCGAGTTATTTATAACTAAGTAAAAAAGTACCTTTGTGTTAAAATTCATGACTCTGCAATTTAGTTATGTAGGTACAACATGATATATTGGGACATTTTCTATTGTGGTTCACAAAAATACTTGCCTTTTTATATAAAGTCCATATCCATTAAATAACCTACAGTAGGATTTATAAACACACTAACATAGATCTTAGAATAGCGAACTTATTAATACATTAGGCGGCCAGGTACATTATGAATTAATTTGTATAACTAATTTAATTTCTCACTATTAGCTACAAAAGCGCCATCTAACAATGCACTACTGTCTAAACACCTATGCACCTATTGTGGCAAATAAATGTACTACCAATACAATATCCGCTAATGGCTTTTTGTATTGCGTTTTAAAGCGTGTCATCTATTTACTGAAACATCTATACACTAACGATGTACCACGCAGATGTTGCGGGTACTATAATACCGCATAGGGAACACGGTTAGCCACAATAAGGTTATGCCATGACGCTGTTGTGTCGCAAAATAAGCCACAATTTTTAATAGGCGTGGTTAAGTCAAAATGTGATCGTCAGTAAGCGGATAAGCGTGGTTTAGTCGGTATGTGGTTAAATCAAAACTTGGGTAAGTCAGGACGTCGACGAGTTGAAAAGCGTTTAAGTCAAAATGTGTTGGAGTCTTAGGGTTAAGCCATGGCATATGTATTTGCGAGTTTTATATTCCATGATATTGTAGCGTACAGCAACATCTTTGTGTAAATGTTATGATCAAAAGTTTGGAAGTAATAGAATGTGTCCGGTTGCGTGATTTGCAACGACTAGTGTTGCCAGCAAAATTAATGCCAAATACGATAGTTAAAAATACAATTTTTGCAAAGATTCCATAATAATTACATTAAAACTTTATTCAGATATGCCTAAGTTTAAAGTATGATATCGAACTAAATGTATATATAAATAGAGAAGGCTTTCGTTACTGCGAAATAGCCCTCACGTTGAATTGCCCGCACACCAAACTGTGACGCACATTTAGTTGGAAACATCGTGTCTATTAATATACATAGTATTCACGTCTCATCTGGCAACGCTAGCATCGTTTGACAAGTTAGAATATACTCACGATCATGCTCCGTGCAAGCTGCGTAGAAGGACAAACAGCACCAGTGAATGAGACAGCGTTATACGTTGTACACAGCGTCATATGTCACATATAAGGCCAGAGCCGTACGACAATTTTTTTTACTTCAATTCCACTAAACCACTTTTCGTAAGGCAAACCACTTATTTGGATTCCATTTAGATCAGTCACATTTTAAATACTTTCGAATACACAAATTAAAATAAATAATACATTTAATACAAGCCGCTAAATAACAGAACAGATTAAGCGTGAAATAATTGTTAGCATTTCTAAATTTCATACACGTTAAAACTAATATGTAACGTGGTTTAACGTCATAAATGTATGTTTTGTTTTGTATGTGAACTTGTCTAATTGGTATCCAGCGATGCAGTTGACATATAGACTGGAGGTTCTGTTGCCTACACGTAAAACCTTAAAGACGACTAAACGCGTACCACACTTGGCTTGTAAACAATTCAAACATCGAAGTTTTAAAACAAAAAACAAAATGCGAAATAATCGTCAAATAATTAATATTCCTCTATTAACGTTATCGCAATTTAAAGACCTATTTCGCAATTTTTGTGGCCAAAATGCTTCACGAACCAAACCAAAGATGTTGGATACATGAGGCTGAAACGAATAACGTTCTACTTGATCTAGACATTGTTGTTTGTTTTGTAATGGTGTGAACACTAATTGTTGGTGTAGAGTTGTCTCAGCGTATAAGTGGACATAGAAGCTTAACGTTACACAAAAACATGCTAACAGTAATACTGGTATTCATAAACAATACTTATACTCTTCGAGCTTATGACTCCTTAGCGTCCGTTAAATCAATTCATAAACATTACTTCAAATGACGAATCAGCACATAACATAGCTGAGTTATCTTACGGAATATTTGACAATGAATCAATTCGAAAATGAGACTAAATATATTATTATTATATATATTATATGATTGTCTTTGTCATTGTTCAAAGACTAGAGTAAATTAAGGCACGTAAAAATTTACCAAACACAATCGCAATGAACCTTAAAAATGTTACAGTAACATAAAGCTTGAGTGTTGTTTATGAATTGGATGGCTCGACATGACTAATTCACAGACCTCACAGAGCAAAAGAACTGTTTGTACTGAAAGCTGAGTCTTAAGCAAGTGTTGTTCATAAATACCAGCGTACGTCACTAAAAGCATTAAGACCACATGTCGTATTGTCTTACAATATAAGTGTGGGCCACGTTTATTCATCCTAAGTTTCATACGCATAGCTACATACAGTAATCCTCTTTTATACGTAGGCTACGAAAACTAGTGCTTAATTTTTTTATTATGAATTTTGACAATCTTTTGCTGTTTAATTTAGATTTTTTGTATGTGCCAATCAGTCTGCCAATCGGGTTGCCAAAACACAGAATCGACAAGGGTACCTCGATTAAAGGATCAGAAGCGGTAGCCATCGTTCAATGGCGTATGAAGGTCGCTCAGCATCATGCGTGGCTGCTGGTTCACAAATAGTTTAACGAACATGCATGAAGATTCCTCTCGAAGGGTTAAATGGCCTCGTTTCGTTGTAGAAGGAGAAGTGGGAGTTGATGTGATGCTATGAGATGTCTAATGAACAGAGACGGAGCACACGCGTGATATACCACGTGGTCGTCGTCGTGCAGATGTAACTGGTGATGATTATGCATACAATGACACTCATTCCCCCAGTCGCTGTGGGAAGAGACGAAACCGCAGAAGAGAACAGACCACATTAATGAAAGCTGTTCGATCAGTAGACATTCAACAAGGATTCGGAGGGTCAACGCGGCTATGCAGCGTGTTACATCACTTACGACGTGTGATGTCGACGGCACGGATAGGCTCGAGCCTGAGCCGCCTGCTCGTCCCCTGTGCTGATGAACCGCCTGTCAAAACAACATGGTCATCTAATAATACCTAAGATACCACACAGTCGCCGGTGACACTGGCCTATTGTCAGCTGCAGCTGATGTTCATTTAGTTATATGTTGGGGCAGTTTTGGCTTGGCAATGGCATGTTAGTACGAGAATTGGGTAGTAACTGTGTGGGTATTAATGGTACAAACTTCTGGGGTATTGTGACTTACAGTCGGCGGGGAGAGGTTGACGGCGGATCCTCGGCGTTCTTGGGGTCCGATGCTGGAGTGTCGCCGCGTGGGTAGAGCAGAGTTGCTTCCCCCAGGAGTTCCACCGGGCGAGGAGGCGCAAGATGGCGCCACTCGGATCTTCGGCGTAATCAGGGTATTGTCGGAGAGACGGCGGTTGGTGAACACGTTGCTCACGCGCAAATAGTTGCTATCGTTACTGGTGCCTGGGTTGTTAGCATTGTTCGAGGAGCCGAAGATCCAAGCGAACCCAGACCCTGATACAATTTCTACCATAGAAAAAATATTATTTCGTATTAATATCATGCGTGAGTATCCAAAAACTACATAGTAAACGCACAATGCATGAAATATTATAATAATTTGTTATTGAGGGAATATTTTACTATTTACAGAAGACAGCTTAGTTATTATTGCCTTACGTTACCTAAGCCAAAACTGGCTTGGATGCTAATATTATATAATTCCTTAATATTATTATCATTCTTATTCTACCTAAGCAGAACGAATACAAATAATTTTACTGGTAACATTTATTGCGTGGTAAAATAATAAAATAATTCCCCTAAACACTATTGCACTAGACTGAGACTCTGATAAACTCAATACGTGCAAAGAATTCCATACATGATATGCATTTAGAAAATACCTATAACCACACATATAAAAGTTTGAAATACTATATCAGAGTCAAAATCTTAGTGTTTTGAAACATCTCGGATACGAAACTTTGAATTCAGATTCTTTAAAATGTAGGTTAATTTTAACTGCACACTTCTGAATCCTTATTATTAATATACTTACGTGCAAAACTCTCGGTCTGGATACTCTGTATATCCATTCGGTACGCTTTTTAGTATAAGCCACCGAAAAGATTTAGATAATATTAGCCAAGAGATAGGCTACAACTTGAGAAGGAACTTATATTACTTTTAATCCCGAAAAAAGTTGGAAGAAAATTGAAATAGATGAAGCAAGTTGTTGTCGAAGTGCTGCGTAAGATCCATAAATCTTTGTATATTAAATATAAAATCTGAATATAAAATCCATAAATTTTAGTGTGCTCATTACTTTTCGTTTATAATGTAAATTAAAGTGTAATAATACATTGTAATGTTATTTTTTTATTGTAACATTTTGTTTCTTTGTTATTGAACAATAAATGGAATAAATAATCTTATCCTATGTTACCTATCCATATTAATAGCACAATAAATATTGATAATATAAGTAGTTGTAACGCAAGGTCCTACCACCAAGCTAGTCTGCTAGTCTGCCTGCCTGGAATTGGGATTAGTAGGCCAAGGCCTCCAAGAGACGGCGCCAAAGGTCCACAGGCTCGGGCTGTATGTTGTATGTCAGTTACTGTTAGTGTTTTATCAGTAGGTAATAACTACCACTAATGTGGAGATTATGAACATTTGAACAAACATAAAAAAAAACTTATTGACACATGTTATCGACGACGGAAAACAATAAGGTCGTTACATGTATGACTTACTCTAAAGAGTTACGTCCTTATAGTTTTCCGTTTCGATATTATGATCAGTGAGTATATTTTTAGCTATTTAAAAATACTCTGTATATATTATATATATATATATGTATATAATATAAATTGTAATGGAACGGAAAGACTGACACTAGCAACTTATTCCAGTCCTTCGCGTTTAAATTCCAATCGCCTCGTACTATGAAAGTTTTAATTCGGTATTGATATACTGGGTCAGCGTTTTACCCATTTTTATAAAAAAAAATATAAGTAATTTAAGCAATAAATAAATAAATTAAAAAAGCTTAAATATTTTATTTTTAAACTATTTTATACTTCGTAATTAACAAATTCGTTAATTTGTAAATAATTTGTCTTGGTTTACCAAAAAAAATAGGTAATTTGTATAACAAAGACAAAAACCAAACAAAAAAGTAATAATGAATATTATTATTATAGAAAAACAAAAAAA
>DWJZ01001566.1:0-22797 GCA_018249125.1 Asbolis capucinus
AAAGATTGCAACAACCAATACCTACTAAAATAAAAAAAGTAGAAAATGAATTTTGAATGTAACCTTTAAAAACCCTTTAAATTAACCATATTTATACCAACTTCAAAACAGTTTGAGTTATAGCATGTCCCTTGCTTTTCCTAATATTTGTTATTAACTTTTTATTGCGTATTCCGATTTTTACGATTCTTTTTTTGTTTAAAAATTAATAATACTTGTCGAATAATTGCATGCTTTAATAATGCGTATTTAACTGGTTGCGACCACGTTAACATTGATCGTTTGATTTTATTACTTGTCGGAGGCATTTGAAGCCGGGTTTTTTAAAGATAAAAATGATTATGAAACGAACTTTTGCAGAATACCTTGTGAAATGAAAATGAAATGGAAAGTACTTATTTTGTCTAAAAGAGGTCTCAGGAACTAATAGCTCAATATCGAAATCAATCAATCGAAATAAATTATGCAAGTACCATTACAAGCTCTAATAACAACAATAAAATAAAGTAAAAAATAATTCTACAAGAACTTGTATTTTACACTAGATATTATACGATACAGAACCTTTGAGCGGATTCTATTCGCTCTTTGCTCATTTTATTATTACTGGTATCATAACGATGACGAAGCTGATCATGATGGATGACCGTCAGTACCTTGATCCTCGCTCATAGTGACAGCAAAGGGTTATGCGTTTTTCATACACACGATTTATTGACAAAGTCAAACATTCGATTATTTGAAAATGGAATGTAATAATCAGATTGACAGCCACCTCAGTTGTTTTTACAAATTATCAAACTCTCTTAACAAAGTTGAAGCTAATAATTCGAGTCTATTAAGTAATAATTCATTAAATACAACTTAATTAATAATTTCATGAAACCATCATCCATGTATTAGAAGTTAAATAAAAAACGACTAAATATAATACAGATTATTCATTAATATTATAAAAAACTACTCAAAGAAATTCCTCCTTTATAACTAACTTCAATAATCAATTTGACTGTATTTTTTGCGTTTTTATCTTTTTTATGACGGATACCTAGTTTTTCTATTTATTATTCCTAATACTGATTTAAAACTTATTTCGATGACGTTATTGATGCTCGGATGATTTTACTTGTCAATATTATTTAATATCCGTTCTGAGTGGACATAATTTCGTGAAAACGCCAGTTATTGATACAAAATACCATACATAGCCAAATTTACTTGCATACAATTGCCAAAAGAAAAGTATAAAAGTCACTATCAACGAAAGCTGCTAGGTACCTAACTTTTTACATTAAACTAACGTTCATATGCTGCGGCCGCCCTACACAGCCCGTTCCTATTTCACAACACGTACCAGATTAGAATGTTGCCTCATTATATTCAATTTATTTTTATATTGGTTGTGAAAATTAAGATAAAGGAGGAAGGAGGTACGTTATCTTCCCCATCTAAGTTTGTATAACAACATGTATAGTCTGTCTGTTGCATAGTCTGCTCAAAAGTCAATGTCACTGTCAGGTATTTAGTGACATTTTCACGACTTCATGAGATATTATTATTTATGACAGTAATATTATGTATGCGGCAAAAAAGCAATAAATTAATTACAAACATACATTTAATATATTCTAAATAACACTTACAAAAGACAACTTATGTGAATTATGTATATTAAACATAATACCCTTCATAGGGCCTCAAATGCGTAAATATTTTATGTATGTAATTACATCATTTATTTTTTTCACTTAAGCAAGTGTAAACAATCCATTGTGTATCTCAATCAAACCGTCAAGTTTAAATAAAAATTAAAACTCGATAAGATAAATAGTGATCAAGGTTACTTTACGTAGATATCGTATAATAATACAGTTGTTTTTAACAAAGCTGACGGTTAAAACGTAAAAACAAATCATTTGCCACAATGTCACTAAGGAGTTTGATAATGAGGTAAGCTCTTAGATAATAAAGCAAATTGTCTGAAACTGCAACCAAAATTGAGTAAATCAGTCTATTTCTATCAATATATTATCAAGTGCAGTTACCGTGTTATAAGCTGTGAAAACCAATTTTATTGAATTGATATAGTTGAAAGATTGTTAAGCTGAGCTATGAAGATAATCTTATGATTGCTAGAAAACAAAACATATAATGTTATATGTTATATATTTTTGTTTTTTCTAGCAATCTCATTTCTGCATTATTTGTTGGGTCCACACGTGACTTGACCTTCATTGTATCTTAATACAAAGTAGCATGTGTTATCCCAGACTACAATTTATCCCTGTATTAAATTTTATTCAATTCTGTTCTGTTTTTGTGTTAATCGACAAATATTCATTTATTCATTCTCACAAACTTTTCCATTTATGTTATTGGTAGGACTACCTACAAATTTGATGCCTTAAAAAAGCTATGTTTGTGGACATCTCTATCTATGAGTTAAGTAATGTTCTTAAAAAGTGGACTCTTGATCCTAAGTGTCAACACTTCACTTTCCATGTGCTAGTAGTACACTTTTCATGTGCTAGTACACTTTTCATACGCTAGAACACTTTTCATGTGCTAGAACACTTTTCATGTGCTGGTAAATTTTTATTTGATGCTGTCTCTGGTGCCCATTAAGAAAACCTGATGTTTTAAAATGGGATGCCCTCAGGATTTTTTTAATTTGCTTATAGGTTAATCCAGCTCTTGTCAAAAATAGTCTCTGATAATACTAAAATATTTTTACATGCATATCATGCTCTGAAGCTTACTTTTGGTATATTTGGTTTACAGAACACTTCTTCGTAAAAGCACATTTAATACTTTGCCACTGATAGCATGCCAGGGACAATATAAATATGGAGGATATGACCAATGGCAAAAAAGGTATACCTCTTATGCACTTTTTGGTGCTGTTATCGTTGGATCAAATTTATCAGGTCTGTATATTGTTATTATCATATTGTATACTTTTCTCCTCTTTTTGTAATACTATTTGATATTGGATTAACTTTATAGATGGAATTATTAACCACATTATTTTGCCTTTTTCTGTAAAGGAAGTTTGAAAATACTCTATTCTCTGCTACCACAAAACCATATAAATAGTAGTGTCAAGGAATGTGAAAGGTAAAGCGAAATGCTGTTTTATTACTTACCAAGATTAGAATCTGTAAGTAGTATTTTGATGTAGAAGTAACTCATGTACAAATAACATCTTATGAATGCAATTGCTATTGTTGTATTACGTTCTGGGTATTGGTTATGTTTCCAAAGGCCACCGCTATCATGGTTAATTTTTTGTTTCCTGACTTAATGATGATGATAATCATATTGTACATATTTATTTTGTATGAAATCTGTAACTGTAATAGGTACTATGTGCAATTCGAATGCAGTTTTTTGTATACAATACAATAACACTATTATACATACCAGAAAATTATAATATAGTAAATAGGCATATATAGTAATTTTAAATAGTTATAGACAATAGATGATACTATTGCTAAGATTGATCTTTACCTGGTAGCCTTGTATATATTTATAGACAGTGAATGGGCAGACTGCATATATGAATTTGTGTTAAGCTTCAATCAACATTTTGTTACTTGAATTGGTTCAAGAATACAAAATATGTTTTCATTTAAAATCCCATCTATGGCTCTTGGTATACCAAAGCAAGGCACAGGCAGTTACTTGTTTAAACTATAACTCGTTATTTGGGTAATCTGTGAGAGGAAACATTTGCTTGGGTTTCAGATCTGGTTGGGTTTCAGGAAATTATGTTCAGCCAATGTGGGTTCTGCATTATTGTGCATTTATAAACTGTAGTCTTAAGTAGTGACAATGCTTTATCTTGTAGATAATAAAGACAGTAAATCCGAAGATAAAAAGAAAGCAGACACTCCTATAGAGGCAGGAGAAAAGAGGCCAGACCTACCTACATACAGAGCTGAGGAGGTCAGCAAGCATGATGATAAGTAAGTAGAAGTCATATGAATTCCAGTACACATCAGCTCCACTCCCTTTGATCATGACTATTTAACATCGTTAGGTTAACAGTTTTTTTATTTAACACTAGCTATGCCCGCAACTTCGTTTGTGTGGAATTTAACACAAATTATTGTGCAGTTCGCTTTTATAGTTCAATTTTACAGTAACTTATTTTCTATATTTCTAAATTAAAAGTAGCCTAATTTATTCCATATTACATCAGCCTACTGCAAGTGAAAACAGAGAGACAAAAAAAATAAAGAAGAAAATTTTTGTATATGTACCATATAAATATGCATTTAATAAAACTTGATTTTAATATTGCAAATAGACACTCCAATTTTATTTATTTGTATAGGTTTAATTGGAATCAAGAATAGGAACTTTTGTGCAAAGTCAAATCATTTATTTCATGTAGGTATTTCTAGTACACTTATGAAAGTCCCCAGGCTTCATGAAGGCACTAACAAAATGTTTGCCATCAGCTGTCACCACCTTTCCTAGTGCGCCTACTGTTAGTTCTCAGATATACCTATCATTGCCATTAACAAAACCTGTCCATCTATAAATCCTTAACATCATTTTAACTGTTAACATCATTTTAATTCTTAACTCTCCAGAACCAGTTTTTGGGTGACATACAAGCACGGAGTGTATGATGTGACGTCATTCCTACCGTCACATCCCGGTGGGGAACAGATATTGAATGCGGCCGGTCTGAGTATTGAGCCCTTTTGGAATGTGTATGGTATGCACAAGACACAGGAGATCTTTCAACTGCTGGAAAGCTATAGAATTGGTAAGTGACCTGCGGTAACTGATATTAATAAACTAAAATATTTATCATCATCATTTCATTTTCCTAACTATCCCACTACTGGGCTCGGGTCTCCTCTGACAATGTGAGACAGTTCTTCAGGTTCAACATTGAACGCAACACCCGATATCCAATGT
The DNA here is from genome assembly GCA_018249125.1 of Asbolis capucinus. NCBI lineage: Eukaryota > Metazoa > Arthropoda > Insecta > Lepidoptera > Hesperiidae > Asbolis > Asbolis capucinus. Next base: position 4,939 of record DWJZ01001566.1, read on the forward strand.
GTAGCAACGCAAAAAGCTTATATTGTATGGAATGGAATTTTTACAAGCTTTTATTTAACTTGCAATGTATGTGTGTATATTAGTATGTTAGTATATTTGTTTGTTACGGGTCATATCTCGCAAGCTTAATAAGACACACTTCGTCTTACACTACGGGGCTGAAATTTAGCATAATCCTTCCATCCTGATGACAATGCATTTTTATGATAACCATGACCTGATACTACATTCAGGATTGGCTCCAGATAAGGGAACTCTCCAGTGGTAAATACATTTATGAAATTTTGTGTATTTCTTTGTATGAGGGATCCATAATTAAAGCTTGTATTTTTAAATATTTTAGTAAACCTTGTTTATGATACAAGCAGGTAGGTCACATGATGTTAAGTGATCACTGCTGCCCATGGACATTATCAACACTAGACTGAGATATTACTAACGCATTGCCAGCCAGGAAAGGACTCGTACATGCAGGAAAGAGAAACAAACAAGGGAAGCAGTATATTGCTGAAGCTATAACAACACCAACTGACCCCAGATACACCAACAACATACTGCTTTAGGATGGTTGACAGTAGAATTTTGTTCTTCTGGGAGAACGATAGCCAAAATACGGGTAGAAAAAGAGGAAACAAATACACAGCACAGTAGTACTCGTAGAACAGATTACGACCAATGGAAGTTGGAACCTTAGAAACCCAAATGCTCTTCAAATATTGAGACATTATGACATGTTTCCAGGAAACCTCCACGATGATGACGTAGTAGATCACAGTGATGAGGAGCTGTGGGTCAAGGAGCCATACAGAGACAAGCGGCTGGTCGTGAAGACGGCCAGACCTTTCAATGCAGAGACTCCACCTGAACACCTGATTGAACACTTCGACACACCTAAGTATGTGACCACCTTTGAGTCAATCATGAAGTGCGTAATAACACTTATAACTCCGCACTATATTTCCCTGTGTCGAGAGTGTCGTGGACATTTACAACTGATACCTAACAAACAAACGTTCATGTGTCATATAAAAGGTCTTGGGTCACCTGTACGTTTTTTCACATGTTTTCTACCAAACAAATTTTTCGTAAGCTTCGTTTAGATGAGACGCCCAATTTTTTTTTCACAAAAAATCTCGATTGTGGTACCTAACTAGGATAGGGAAAGTGTCCATGGTACCATGGGAAACATTATAGTACCACGATTTGTAGGACAGTGTGATCTTGTACCATAAAAGGTTTTCTATCCCTGTTAGGTTAGTTTATTACTCTATTAAAACATAGTTGTATATTGAGTGGTATATATTTTACTATGGCTAAAATAAATAATAAATAAATATCTTTGGATAACTCACACACGGCCATCTGATCCCAAACTAAGCGTTAACTTATACTATGGAGAACAGACAACTGATAAACATACATATATACTTTTAAATACATACTTAAATAGATAGCTGTACTACAGAGCTACATCCATTTACCATCAGGTGGGACAATAGCCAAGCATTGCCCTATATTTATATACCCTATATAAAACCCAAATTTACGGATAACCCGGTTCAACAGCGAAATGTTTTATTTCCAGCGAATTATTTTACGTGCGTCAACACATGCCTGTTCCAGAGCTGGACGCGCGCACGCACACGCTGCGGGTGGAGGTGGTGGGTGGTGGGGCGGTGACCGCCAGCCGCCTGTCCATGGACGAGCTGGCTCGGTTCCCGCAGGCCACCGTGCACGCCGCGCTCATGTGCGCTGGGAACAGGCGGAGTGAGATGAATGAGGTATCACAATACCTTTTACACATACCCAGATAAAATGATTAACTCGACGACGACGGAAAACAATAATACGTCTTGGAAATAATCTAATGAATTGTGTCTGTATTGTTATCCACGTTATGACCCTTTTGAGTTATTCTTTTGTTTCCTTTTGTTTTTAATATATATTTTGTTATTAATTTCATATTTGATGTACGGACTTTTTATTGTTAAATTTTGACTCTCGTTAAGTGAGCTTTTTGGTTCCTAAGACGAAATAAATGCATTTAATTTCATTTCAAATGCAATAATTTCAGACATAGACCCTAACACAAACGCTTGCACACATACACACAGCCAGAGAGCGGAAGAGAGAGAGAAAGATCCTCAAATACACTTATACTTATTCTGCGCGCGCATGCTTGTATACGCAGAAGCGCACACACATATTCACAACCCATAGAAACTGTCACACTCTTACAGGATCAACTACTACCAAGCAGTTAACTAACTCCTCTTACTTTTACATACTATTTACTCGAGGAGGTGTCAGCAGGTGAAGCCGGTGAAGGGTCTGAGCTGGGCGGGCGGCGCCATCGGCAACGCGGTGTGGCGGGGCGTGCTGCTGCGGGACGTGTTGCTGCACTGCGGCGTGCGACCAGACGACCCCGACATCGATAAAAAACATCTCATTGTTAGTATATATCAGTTTTGTTTGTTCCCTTGCGGGTTATGAGATATATAAATAAATACCATTGCCCGCGTGGTAGGTACGTTGATAAAAAGTATTTTGTGTTATTCCGTACTATAATCTAGCTGTGTGCCAAATTTTGTTCGGATAGTTTCTTTATTTTTTGCGTGAAAGAATAACAAACATCAATTTACATCATCTTTCGCGTTATAATAGTAGTAGCATATACATAGATTTGGTTGAAATATATTTTATCGAATGCATATAGCTCCGTGGCGCGGATATAGACGCGACGGGTACCCAGTTCAGCACATCGATCCCGCTGCGGCATGCCTTGGATCCGTCTGCACGGGTGCTGCTGGCCACGCACATGAACGGCGAGCCACTACCGCCCGACCACGGTCGGCCACTGCGCGCCATCGTGCCCGGCGCACCTGCCGTACGTAGCGTCAAGTGGTTAGGTTAGTATGGTTGTTTATGCTAATGCAACGAAAATTAGTTTTTTTTTCTAAATTAAAAAGCAAATTGATCTAATTTTGGTCCTTCGAGCCGAATTAAAAAAGGCCAATAATTAATTAATCACTTTCTAATACGTTATAATAAATGAATATCTATCCTTATTTTTGGCCCCTCCTATAATCCAAAGTTTTCTTCAAATATATCTATATTAGTCTGTCACGCATGTATGCTACGGCCCAATATGGCTAAATTAAATTGATAAATTAAAAACATCCCAGTAGCGTCGTCCTTCCATTTTTTGGTACTTCATGTCGGATTAGTGACAACAATACATGTGTCATCAGAATCAATGCGTGTATCGGAGGAGGAGAGTGGGTCTCACTGGCACCAGAAAGACTACAGATCCTTCGGGCCGAGCGTGACGTGGGAGACGGCGGACTTCAGCCGCGCGCCGCCCGTGTACAGCCTGCCCGTCACCGCCGCCGCCTGTCGCCCGCGGGACGGGGACGCGGTCCGCGTCACACGAGGATGCTTCACTGTTGAAGGTGGGTGGGACACACAGCCGCGAACAGCAGCGGAATTCTAAAATAGTCCAGATCAGTCTGTTGCCATTTGAAGCCACTGTTGAAAATTGGAAAGTTAAAATGAACGTATTAATTACAACTACAATCTTCTATACTGCATGTGAGTCTGTGTGCATGCGAGCGTGTGCATGCGTGCGTGCCTGTGGGACTTATAACATCGCTATTTGTAATTTTTATAGACAAAGTAATTCGGTGCTGTAAATTATTATTGTAAATTTTCAATACGTTCAATATATGGGAATATTCAATAAGGGGTAACATTCCTATGCAGGCAACCAAGCTTCCCTTGGGAAAGGGACGGACGAAAAATCACAACGAAATACTGCAGCACAGAGTGGACAAAGAGTAATTTATTGATAATGTCTATTATCTTTTTATTGTATTGTATTTTAGTTTTTGTATTGTGTAATTTGCTATTTTTTTTATTTTTGCATTTTCATGTTATTTTTGCTGTGGTCCGACCACGGATAGACGCTTTCCTTTGTCTTTCTTTTTCTTTTAAATAATGAGTTATATAAACGGTGTAGGATACGCGTACTCCGGCGGCGGCGCGCGTGTGGTGCGCGTGGAGTTGAGTACGGACGGCGGCCGCAGCTGGACGGAGGCCACGCTGCGCAGCGACCCCGCCCCCGCGCGGGAGCACTACGCCTGGACGCTATGGAGTGCTAAAGTGCCCGTACCAAGAAACTCAAAAACTGTAAGACAACTTTATTTTAAAATATCCTATAATGCGGTTTTTTTCATCTTTATATAACCTCAAACCGTATAGCTCATTTTGTTTCATCTTGGCACTGCCTCAAACGTCTCTTTTTCAACACACAAACACAAATCTTCAACTTGCCTTAATTATTGCACTTAAGTGACCTGAAATTAAAATCATTTTAAGCACCAATAGCTCTCTTAACAAAAATCAATAATACAAAGTTCCTAAATCAGTTAAAAATGTAAAAAATAATATATTTTTTTATTTCCGTTTTTCCTTATCTACTTATCATATTGTATTGTTTTTTTTACATTGATATAATCCCAGAAGTTCAACTGTCCAACGATGCTCGTGTATTTGTGAGTGTAAATGAGTGAGTTTGTATGCGTGTGTGTTTTCCATTGACAAAACAGGTGAACCGCTGTTTTATAATATTTTGTTGTCCAGGCGGAGATCTGGGTGAAGGCGACTGACAGCAACTTCAATACGCAGCCGGAGACCTTCGAACACATCTGGAACATACGCGGGATACTCTCTAACGCGTACCATAAAATCAAAGTTAATTTGATACATTAGCTTACACACTGTGATGGTATAGTAGTATATATAATGTTATAGTCTATTTTGTCGTTTTTTTAGTATTTTTTTATTATTTTTTATTTATAGAAATTTCTTTATATAAAAATCAACAGCAATCTTGTAATTTGTAGTAACTTGAATACTTTAAATATGTTATTATACTAAATGATTTTAACTCGACTTGTAGAGTACTGTTTTCATGTTATATTACGGGTACTCACGATATAAGGTTATCGCGCCAATATTTTGTAATTACTTTACGCTACACGTAAATGTTACTTGCTTTGAATTAAAATAGCTCGTATAATTATGATAGAACTTCATAGGTAAGTTCGTTTATTCTTCTAAAGTTGTAATGTCACCGCGTCAAACTCCATATCTTACATTTTAAGACCTTTAGTAAATAATAATTGAACGGCAGCTTATACTAATAATTTAATCCTTCCTTTCAAATTGTAATGAAATAAATTAAGGTGGAAATTCGACCGCAGACTGGTTTTGGGACATTTTAAATACTCTAGCTAAGTTTTCGTTATGTTTATAAACTTGCGGTCATTGTATTGTTTGTAACCGTCGCTCATGTAAATTATTTTGTTACACAGATATTATACTAAACATATAGATATCTTATTAGATAGAATATTGGGAACTACCGTATATCTGTAGTAGTGTATTTATTTTTGTGTTAAATGTTATTAATTACATAATTGTTATATTTTTCTATGTTACAATTTTTTAATTTAAGAATCTGTATATTAATACTTTTTCCTAGAAATATTAAAGTTATAATTTGTTAAATATTGAAAGATTTGCTATCGTTACAAAACCTAGCATATCGAAAAATATGAACCAGGAAATTTTTTACTTATCTTATTAATTAAAAACCAAAGTAAATGTTTTTTTTTATTTTTGCGTGGGCCAGATAATCAATGATGGACAGTTCCTGTTTTCATTTTGATTCATAGGCCCACTTGGTTCTAAGTTCTTAATGGTTTTTACATTAAAAATATATTTAATTCTTTTCCATCAAAATCAATCAGTACTAAGTTTTTTTAATTTTTTTATGTGTAATTTATCAAGACAGCCTGTATATTTTTATTTTTTCGGCAAACTTGTTTTTATTTATTTAATTTTGTTATATGGCAAGTTACTATTTTTAAGTCAAAAGTAGGAATAGCAATTTTTATTAACTCTATCTGGCAAGGGTAGCAAACTCAAGAACCATAAAAATCAAATACTTATTTATAAATAAAGATACATACATTATAAACTATTTGTTTGTATTTTTACCGAACAGTAACTGGTTACTGGATGGTAACGATATGGCCCACACATTTAGTTGTCCCGCTTGCTTAATGGGACAATTCAGTTTCAATATACAAAAAATCCTGCGGAAAATATTGACAATGGAGCAAAGTGCACTATAGTTTTATAGAGGATATCAATACGTACAAATAAGTGCGCGATACTATATGTCTAACTGTGAATATGCTGAACTAGTTTTTTCTGGTAAGTAATTTTTCCAAGGCGAATTTACTGGTTTTACAGGGGCACTATGGAAATCGTAAATGCTGATTTGGAGTATATAATTGAACAAGGTGTTGCTACCAAGTTACCCACGCTGCCGTAGTTCCATCTGCGGAACGACTTGTCTCTCATGTTTTGGAAGTAGTGTATGAACTGCTTTACTGCTCCTCCGACGACGAACTCGGTTGGTGGCCTGTTACCCTGAAATTGTACGTAATGTTTTAAAATTCCCAGTATATATTATTTATTTTATCGTTTACAAGAGGCGTTTAGTGATTACTTCGTGACTGATACTTATGATTACTTAATAGTATGTTAGAAATGTTAATATCAATATACTCGTACAATATTAATAGTTAATGTAGGTGTGTCTTCAGGAGTGCGAAAGCGTACTCGTGATCCTGACGACTGGTGTTGGGACGAACACCCGTGGTGGTCTTAGCTGATAAAAGGCTGGCATCATCTGTCCATCGCCCCCACGATGAAAGGTATCCATGAGGATTTCCCCACGTTATATAAAAATTAAAAAGGTGCGTCTTTATGTACTCTGTACATTTGTTATCTGTTCCCACCACTAAATAGCACATGTTCCTTATACACACGCATTTAAAAACATCCGCTAATTTCTTTCAACAGGTTGCCTACAGCCGGTTCGCGCCAATATTGGAATTGTTTATAAACATTACAGTCGACTCACAGTATAATTTAAAAATAAAAAATCAAATCCGCGACGAAAAATTAAAAACGTTAGTTTTTTGTCTCATTTTGATAAACATACACGGAAGATAATTTTACTCGCCTATCGACATCGAATGAAATACGAAAGAATTTCTATAATAAAAATTACAAAAAAATTATACTCTGCTCAGAAAGATGAAGAAAATAAATTTTGAATTAAACCTTACCACTAGCATTTCATCAGCTGCTAATGTGAAAGGAGAAGGAGGAGCTTCCGCAATGCCGGAAAGAAGTGATAGAGTCTGAAAGGGATAAAGAAAGAAATACACAGTTAATAAATACTTAGCACAAAATCATTCAATCTATGTTCTGTTCATGTTCTGCTCAATGTTCCAAACTTGTAAAAAGATATATATTGTACTTAATATAAAAACAATAAAGACATGGTTTTATCAGTACCATTTTTAATTTCAGGTTATAAAAGTCAAGAGTGGGGTACGGTAATACGATCAATTTTATTACATCCTCGCTTACTTTGAACCAGCTGTGTCCACAATTCCTATGCACTGAACTGGATTATTTGATAAGCTACAGAAATTTTAATACAAATTTTATGCTGTATTTATGTAGATTGAATGATAAAGTGTATATTGGCCCACTACTGAGCACGGGTCTCTTCTTATACTGAAGCGTAGCGCATACTCCACCACTCTGCGTCAATGAGGTTTGGTAGAGGGTTTAATGGCCAACGCAACAAGTTTTTATGCTGCCCGAAGGACTCCGACATCGCTTAACGATTGCTATCTAACGACAACAACCAAGACCGACGGCTTTACGTGCCCTCCGAAGCACGGAAGAGTTCACGAAAGTTCACGCGTTAATGATTAAAGTGTGATTAACCGAAGCTATAATTATAGCTTGTTACACAAAAACACTCACGTAAAGTGGATCAGCCGCCTGTGCTATGATCCCCATATTAACGTTAGGGAATTTGTGCATGTAACCGATTCCAGCCATTAAATGAACGGCAGCTATCTTGGAGTGGTAGGCGGAGCTCAGAGAGTTGAGAGCGTAGAATACGGTTCCTCCCATGGAGTAGCCAATATAAGACAACTTTTTTTCTCCTGTCTTAGACAATATGTAGTCAAACATAGCAGGCAAGTCTCTCGTAGCGATTTCTTCGTAGGTGAAGTCGAAGAACTTCTGGCTATCGCGGTCGGGATCCAGAGTCATGTGACGACGAGAGAAAGTGGTTCCCCTAGCGTTACCCATCCATACGTCGAATCCAGCATCGGCGAGGTTATAAGCTGTTGAATGAAAATGATATCGATTAGAATTAACCAATTATTATGAGGTCTTTATCGTATTGAGACGGATCTATCAACCCCTAGCACACGCTAGCAGTTCAGCATGTCCAGACGCCAGCTATCATCTGAAAGGGCTTTCCGGAATGGTTATAATATCAGTTAACAATATTACTCGTAGGTATTATTGGTATTTTTGTGAAGTCTGACCGGCCAGTTTTCTATAGCTAGCTCCCTCTTGACTTGACTCGTCGTGTTCCAGGCATTAACCATTATCTTAGAAGAAACTTTTATTTTTTATACATTTCTGTTATTAATGTTATGAATGAATGAATTTTATGTTATTAATTTAGTATTGTAAACTGCTGATTGATGATGCTGATTTCAGCTATTGGTTCCTAAGCTGAAATAAATTATATGATTCGAAAGAGTATTTCGTTGACGTAATTAAGGACCTTACCAAGACCATAGTCTGGACCGAGAAAACTAAATGAATTGGATCCAAATGTTACTCCGTGCATGAGGAACGCAATTATCCTGGGTTCTATGTAGTCACCCGCCTTTCTGCCGTAAGGGATACGTTGGAGCCCTAGGATGTAGCCATCTTTTGTAGTCACGTTGTGGGTTTCTAATGGATAATCCTTTGCTGAAATATTTGTCTGTCACAAAAAAGAAATTGGTCATCTTTGGCATCTTAATATCGTTATAACATAGGTAGGGGGATCTGCAATGGGATGGGATGACGTCCGTAGGAGGTTACATGAACACTGATAACCAGTGATTTTCATGCAATTTTTCCTTGGACTTAATCATGCTTCATAGAGCGTATGACACGCCTAACAACATACCTAGAATATAACAATTTCTTGAGGAATCGACAGTACGGAGTCCGCCAACTGCTGGTGTCATTTACTGAGTAAAGAAGTTCTTGAGTAAAATATAATTCTGAGTGGTATCGACGGCTTCCCCTAGCAACCAATGCTAACCAATGTCGGACGATCTGTTTAATCCTAGTATATATGACAAGGGCAAAGTTGTTGAGAGTTACGTACCGACCGCCCGAGACAGGTAATTGAAAATTCAGCTCGAAATAAGGGCTAATGGTTAATGGTTGTCAGAAACTTATTTCACTTACCCCCAATGCACTTCGAGTGCCCAGGAACAAGGCGACGACTACCAAGAGCCTCATGTTGCGAGAAATTAATAGAAAATGAAGTTTATTTTTCTTGTCCGCCTTTTATACTTAACCGATGTCTGTAATGTTATGCGGCTGCTATAAACTCATTCATGTTATTATCTTCGGTGAAAAGTAAACAACGAAAATGAATTTCATTTACCTACATTACGAGCTCCTTTTTAAAGCAAGTCTACAGGCATTTCGCAATTAGTTAAATTACAGATTAGGTGAACATTTACTCTACGTCTACACTTTCTTTCCATACAAAATCGTCTGGTTTGTATGGGAAAAAATCGGATGGCCAGGTGTGAGAAGTCCCAAGATATTTATTTATTTATATTTAAAAATACAAGCTTTAATTTTAGAGCCATAATATAAAGAAACACAAAAATTCATAACTGTATCGTTAACCATTGAGGAGTTCCCTTGTCTGGAGCCAATCCAGAACCTAGCATCAGGTCATGCTTGTCATAAAAATGTATTGTCATCACGATGGAAACTTTATGTAAAATTTCAGGTCCGTAGTGTAAGAGGAAGTGGGTCGAATTAAGCTTGCAAGATTTGATCCGTAACAAACAAATATACAAATGTACTAACATAAAAACATACACTATAAGTTAAGTAAAAGCTTGTAAATAATTTATAACAATCAATCAGGAAACTTATCAGGACGAAAGGCAAGAGCTGAATGCCACGTTACTTTTTTTTTCGGCCAGACAAAGCAAAAGGACTGTCTTCCGAAAATACGCGGGAGGGAGGTGGTGCATGCTCGTGCATACCAACGCAGCCGGCTGCATTATGTGGGACTCACGATAGACCTAGCTAGGTGCACACCCACTAAACTCCACCGGCGGCTGGCTTTGGCCGTACGGCCTCTAAGTCTTCATCGGAGGAGACCGCGCTTGGAGAGGCGGCGCAAGCCACATATACACACAGGCGATCTGTCTGTTCAACGGGTCTACCTTACCGACATCTATGGGGAAATCCCGACAACACCAATATACGTTTAGCTATTATTATTTTATGTTAGATGTCTGTGTTATCGTTATCGAGTTAATTTAATAATTTAATGTTGTTTAAATGTGATTTTTCAAAACCTTAAATCTAAATCCTTAGATACTAACACTTTCATAAAATGTCGACAACACCGGAACTGTCATATCAAACAGTGGTGTCGATATTTGAATCTAATATTTTTAGGATTCTAACACAATGTACCAAATAACTGATAATCGCATAGATATCTGATATGGAGGCCTCAACATCTGTCGGTACAAAATAGATGTTTATGTGTAAAATGTTTTTTTTCATCCGTAAAAAAGTTATAAATTAACCAGTGGACAACATATACACGGTCTTCTTATAAGACAGTTTTCATTACATGTTTAACACAATAATAATATCTTTGGACTCAAGTTTTTAATATCACAATACCTCAGTTTTGTAAAAATAACGTAAAAATAATTTACGACTCTTGTACGGATGAGAAAAGCGGGCTATGTGTTAATACTGGTAAGGTATTGTTATAAACATACAGACAAAAAGTGCATTAAGTGACACCTGAAATATCACCGAGATACGAATATATTAATTTCATGTTTTTTATGTGAGACCGATGTTTATTTTAAATTTATAATAAATACAACTTGAAACTTGTATAGGTACGAATATTTATGAGTCACCTTGGGACGTCGTGGCCGCTGTTATAAATTTATATGATAGGGTTGGCAAAAATGCAAATTAAAAACACGTAGAAGAAATAATTTCGTTAAAAATCACTATTACTACTAATTAGCCGGAACAGGTTACCTATACTCAGTGAAAATTCGATCTAGAAAGTTACACACCGTTGCTATGTATTTGTTGTTTTATCAATTGTTAACTCTTTTGTACCATTACATTTTTTAAAACTTTTACTTGTGAATCATGCTATTTGCGTGGTGACAAATGCATTAATTGTATTAAAAGGAAAATTAATGCATTATAAAAGTATTAAAGAAAATACTTCAATAGGTTGAAAGTTCGTTAACTCCTTCGGTTTAAATAATGTTTATTTCTCATAAGACAATACATAACAGTATAAGTCACTTAAAAGGTGAAACTTAACTAATGTAAAGTACAGTTATTTTCGGCAAATGTGTTTGTATGTGTTTGTGATACTTTGTATGTAGGTGTCTGTGTATATGTATATTTTGTGTATGTATTTAATTGAATTCATTAAATTAAGGATATCTGAGTACATATTAGTGACTGATGTTAAGTGTTGTAATTTTTTTGTGACTGGTATGACTATATTTATTTGTAGTTTGTACTTGTCTTTGGATCAAACCTTAGTGTAATAACTTATTTTCAAAAATATTATGAGTGGTTTAGTGGAAAAAATCTCATTTCTGTAAGATTGCACAAAAGAGTTTTTTAAGGTTTGTTTGCATTTATTCGTAAAGTATAAAATTTTTCCGATACTGGGATGTCATGTCTGCGAGTACAGATACTATGTAAGTACTTAATCACTCTTATATAAGGCTCGGCTTATTCTTATTAACCTATGTTGCAGTTAGTGCAGATTGACGGAGATACGGATATATGTATATAATACTATCTAATGTCGGGTGTGGTAGGAAGACACTTTGAAATAAGGGGGGAGGTGTCTATTTCGTACAATGTCATCCAACTTCTATCTACATATCTACCAACTAGGTGAGGTAAAACTGTCCTTGAATTTATTAAACTTATCGACAAGTTATTCAAGGCAGTAAAGCGCTTGAAACTTGAAGCAGCTGTAAATTCGTACATTACTTCCAAAACATGAGAAATAAGTCGTTGCGTAGATGGAACTACGACAGCGTGGGCAGCGGCATACGGCACATTCCAGCCTCCCGAGTACGACCTGTCCAAGATAGAAATCGACGTCACTGTACATTACGGTGTCGGAGACATCACGCAGAGCGAGGACGCGCTGGCCATGACGCACGCCTTGCTGCGCGCGCGGGCTCGCATAAGATTCTCAGGAAATTTTTAACCACATCGACTGACATGGTGAACTAAGGTGTCAAGATATTTATTACTGATTATACCTATTAGTGGCTCTATCAGCAAAAAACAGTGATAGTCTAGTGGTTCGAACGTTGCATCACTCGAACGGGAGGATCTGTGTTCAAATCCTGCGGCGCACACCTCTTATTTTCAAAGTTATATGCGTATCAGAATTTCATTATCACTTGCACACACACACGGTGAAGGAAAATATCGTGAGGAAACCTACACTACTGAAAGTTCCCATAAAATTCTCAAATGTGTATAAGGTCTACCATTCCGCACTTGACTAACTTACCCCTCACAATGTGAGGGAAGACACGAGCCCAACAGTGGGACAGTTGCGTTGCAATAATGAAGGATATTATTAACGCGCACGAATTCGAAATGTTAAATATTCAGTCAGATTATTTGAAAAAAATTAAGAAACTTCCCCGTCATTCCTATGAATATTGAACACCATCGGTGGACCCCGGCTCCACTACATGGCAAAACGTTCAATCACAGGCCATTCCGGATATAGGTACGTAATTTCGTGCCTAACCATTACAAAATTATCTCATACTATTAACAATGTATTCATAATAATATATGTATATATTAGGTTAATTGTAATAAACAATGCTTATCGCACAATGCTCCTTCAACTAACTTATCTCGCGCAAGTTTGTACTGTATACCAGATTTAGTAACATTGACGCTGTGATCGCGAACTATCCTGTTTAACATGTCTCTCCTGAGACAACTTCAAAGTGCCAATCGCATTATTAAACGCTTTTACAAATCAAATAATGTTCTAAGTAGTCAGATCCATGCCGAAAATAAGCAGTTCAAAGTACGAGAAGACGACTTTACCAGTATACAGGTTGATAACGAAATCCTTCAGTTCCCAAATGTGTGGCTCAGGGATAACTGTCAATGTACACAGTGCTACCACTCCAGTGCACACAGCAGAATCCTAGACTGGAGCAAATTCGACCTAAACCCAAAGGTTTTAGATGTTGTCAACAACGAACACTCCATACAAGTGATCTGGGAAGATGGACACGAGTCTCGCTTCAATACTAACTGGTTGAAATTTAGAAGTTTCACACCCGAGCACCAGAAGAAATATACGGAATCTATCTACAAACCAGTCAAATCTACATGGCATGGCAACGACTTTCAGCGTGTGTGCAATAAACACAATTATGACCAGGTACTTGAATCAGACGAATCACTTTACAATTGGCTTCTAGACCTTTCTACATATGGAGTTGTTTTAATAGAAGGCGCGCCTGACTCTGAAATGGCACTAGACAGCATTGTGAATCGAGTTGCATTTCCAAGGAAGACTCATTACGGGATAAAATTTGCTGTCCAACATGTTGCAAATACAAGCAATGTGGCTTACTTATCAAGCAATTTGCAAATGCATACGGACCTTCCGTACTACGAGTACTGCCCAGGTACAAATATGTTACACTGTTTAGTACAAACGCAAGGGCACGGCGGAGAGAACTTGTTGTCCGACTGCCATTACACAGTCAGGTACATGGCCGAACATCATCCTGAGGATTTCAAGCTGCTGACAGAAGTAGATGTAGAGTGGAGAGATGTGGGAGTTGAACACGGGAATGAGTTTTTCAAGTTGCACCGATCGCCAGTCATATGCGTCGATAAGCATGGAGAAATCGTAAGAATAAACTTCTCCATACCACAGAGAGGTAGCCAATTTCCTGGACCAATAGAAAAAGTAAAACCTTGGTACAAAGCCCATAGCCTATTCTATGAATTAAGTTACAAGTTTGCGGCTCACTTCAAGGCGAAAGCTGGAAATATTCTCGTATTTGACAATATAAGGGTGCTACATGGTCGTAACCAGTACGAAGACAGAGGTGATAATGTCAGAAAACTTATAGGTGCTTATGTAGATTGGGATGAAATATATTCAAAGTTAAGATGTCTAAAGGTTAAACTAAAACTAGAAGATGGAATTAAATAATTTAAAATGCTGTGTAACATTACATAGGTTTTATTTCAACTTGATTTATTACCTAGCTGGCGAACAACAAAAACCAGGAGGCAATCTATTAACTTTATAGTAGTTGACAATAGATATAAAAAAATATAAAAACAATACAATATACAAAAATATAGAAACAATACAAAAACTAAACTGCAACAAAAGTATTGCATAATACAAGTCACACTTTCACACAAAATGTTTTGTATATGTATACACATATTAATGGTGATTTCATCTGCTTGGAAACAGAAATTAGGAATTCTCCCATTAGAAAGCAGCTAAAAGTCACCAACATGTTATGTTAGTCATAGTGTAATATACTTGTAATTGGCCAATTAACAAAAGCTAGTAGTTAATTAATTGTTATGGAAACCAAGTTTAGTTGAATAATTACACAAATTTTATTTCTCTTTAATGTAATGTGATCAAGAAAGTCATCTCCTATAGAAATTTAACAAAAAACTATCAACATATTCACTTATACATCATTGAATTATTATCAAACTAAGATCTGACAGGCCAGTTGGTCTAGTGGTTAGTGAACCTGACTACTACACCGGAGGTCGTGGGTTCGATTCCCAGCCAGGTTAAACTTTTCTATAATGAGCAGGAATGTTTGTTGTGTGTCTGGGTGTATAATAGAAATATCTATTTAAGTACATATGTATTTAAAAAGTATATATGTATGTATGTTTATCAGTTGTCTGTTCACCATAGCACAAGCTGCAGCTTAGTTTGGTTTCAGATAGCCGTGTGTGAGTTGTCCAAAGATATTTAATTTAATTTAAGATTATGTTTAACCAAGGTTTATTAAAACATTTAAAAACTCAAGCTTTAATCTTAGAGCCCTAAAACAAAGAAACATACAAAATTTCATAAGTATATTGTGCACCGTTGAGGGGTTGCCTTGTCAGCAAATCATACTTATCACAAAAAAAAATTGTCATCAGAACTGAAGCAGTATGCAAAATTTCAGCTCCCTAGTGTAACAGGAAGTGGGTCTAATTAAGCTTGCAAGATTTGCCCTGTAACATAATAATATACAAACATACACTGCAAGTTAAATAGAAGATTATAAAAATAATCTACATGTTAGGTTCAATACCTAATCATATTGACTGTACCTAGTTGATTATAATGAATTGGAATTTATTTTCTTACTTCTTTCATATATAAAACTATACACTACTATAATTTTTATACTTCTATAGTATGGGTGTTCCCACCCAGGTATCATGTAGGAGTCTTCAAGAGAAGAGTGAATAGGCAATTACTAAATTAGTGCACCCAACATCTTAGACATTATTGCTATTTACTGCCAGGTGGAATCTACATATATCGAACATTAACTTATTCTAGGTTAAAAAAACTTATGTATCATGCCTCCAAGATCAGCAGTTTATTCTAGTCAAGTATTACTTTTCTCCATAGGCACATATTATCATATACCATTAGTTGATGCAATCAGCTTAGCAAAAATTTTTTTATTAACATTCACCTGCCAAAATTGAATGTTTACAATGACCACTTCAGATCAATGTAACATAATTTGTCAAATTTCTAGTGTTATCCTTTTATAAATAAAGAGTGATTGAGCTTCAGATTCTGAGGCATAGCAGCCCTTATTATTTTTAATTTAAACATCTTGCAATTCTATATAAGTGTCAATGTTGTATTCTCTAACCATAAATCTTCTTAAAGGTAAAATCTTATCAGATTCTTCAAATTTCTCTTCTACTGGTACTAGGGGAAAATCATCTAAATCAGGATTACTTGCGACCGTCACAGCCGAGGATTCTGTTGTATGCAGATAAATGGAAAAACTGGCATCATCAGGCGTTTTAAATTTAGAATACATACTAGACAAGGTTAGACAAAACGCACGTAAATTTTGTTCAACTTGGACCAAATACGCGTCTGTCGTCTGATCATAATTATCGCTTTTATCAATATCAAACACAAATTTTATCACAGGTTCGTAAGTATTATTCGTTATTGCCATTTCAATACGTTTCATCTGTCCACCCTTTAAGCATTCTGTTATAGTCTTCAAGCACAAATCTATATAGTTGTTGACTTCGGGATGAGTAGAACGATAAACAACAACATTATATTTTCTTCTAGTTTCGAAAATACTCTTCGGATACACACCAGTGTAGTAAAGGATGCTATGAAAGGCCACCGCCAAAAATTCAACTGTTACGTCGATGTAACAGCAATCTATTTCCATAATGAAAATGAATTAGAAACTATACGAATCATCATAAAAATGTTAGATTCTTAAAATTCAGCACTATCATAGTTTTGCTTTAACAAGTAAGTTTTCCATTTTTGAATTTTGAATTGCCTGATGGATAATTATTGTCAATCAAAATCTTGACATGTAATAATGGATGCATGCATGCATGTTCCGATATATATTGTGAGCAGCATTCAGTGCTTTTACTTAAAAAAAATTGGTCCATTGTGACTGACACTTAGCTTACTGCCGCAGTAGCTTATATACTTCACTACGGGGCACTTGGTAATGCTTTATAAAGCACAAATATGGCACCATATGGTGTATTGCTCTCACCTCTGGGTCGCCATAAAATCAATAATTTGACGCCGTCCAAAGGGGCATAGGAGGAACACCAAATGCGCACTGCATCTGAACGATGGCATGGGGTATTGAGATTTATGTGGCCACATACGCTACGTCATGGTGTACAGAGCGACTGCCGCTTCGTCAGATATACGTTACACTATACGGTACTTACTATACTATTCCGTGTATATATCGGAACGTACGCACAAACCAAATGTCAAATTCCACTAACAAACTTAAAACAGCTGTTTTACTTGTTCACATATTTCAGTTTAAATAGTTTAATATTAAATCGTTCAGAAATACTAAGATATTCTAGAGAAACACTAAAAGTATTTTGTAACGCGCCCTTAAATACTAGATTTTATATCAAAAATTTTAAGCCTTAATCCTATCTATTGTACAGGCATGCTTTTTACTGTACATTAAAACACTAGTTATAACTTAATTAAAACGTATTGAATGTTGTATTGTATCATTGTTCTGAAACACCAATAGTTAAAAATTCTTTCAACTTTCAAAATTGTCTTCATCTGTTCTAGACTTTTCTTATAATTTAGTTCCAATTATTATTACCTATACCTTAAAAAAAAAACCTCAAGTTGTGGCAACACCACTCGTACGTCAAACCTGAATTTCGCTATCGTAGTCGATTATTTTGAATAGCGTATTTATGCTCTATTTTATTATTAATTAAGACTTGGCTGTATGGCATAAGCCCAATGCCGTTAAATTTTAAATAAAAAAAAATAAACAGTTTTTTTTCTTTTTG
>DWJZ01001567.1:0-22795 GCA_018249125.1 Asbolis capucinus
GTCTGGGTGTGTAATAGAAATATCTATTTAAGTATGTATTTAAAAGTATATATGCATGTTTATCAGTTGTCTGATCATAGTACAAGCTAACGCTTAGTTTGGGGTCAGATGGCCGTGTATGAGTTGTCCAAAGATATTTATTTTATTATTTTAAATCAATGTGTGTTTCTTCGTCCTTTATAGACTCTGAAATGGTACGAGATAGAGCACTGATGTCTTTAGCAACTTTGTTCAGAATTCTCTGGAAAAGGTTTCGGTACCAAAATTATATCGATTGGACACATTAATGAGGTGATGGGGGGATTGTTATTAATACACTAATGGTTGTGTCACGATACAGAGACGAACAAGATAGTATAAACAATGGAATGCCTTATCGCTTTGAAGCGAGGTCTTCCGGCAACCCGGTGTTTGATCTTTGTTACTCTTCCACACAAAAACTGAACGGAGCTGGCAGAACGACACATTGATAGATAATATTGTATAAAAGCTACTTTTTATCGACAGACCACACAAAGCTTGCGCGAAACAAATTTTTTGTTTATTTATTTTGAGAAACTAAGGCCCATAGAAAAAATACGTGCAATACCAAAATACTGTACACTAATACATATATAATATTTGAAATAAAATAAACGGATACAATATGAAAACTTATAACTAAAATTCTAAAATACTATACATATCACACTATTGCACACGAATGTTCGGTGTCGTGTTACGCGTGGTGTTCGGTAGCTAGCCTTTGAATCGCCGGAACACAACACCTCTCGGCCACAAATCTTCGTTCATGAAGGTTGACAGATGTTCATGGCAGCCTCACCACAGATATTTTTATATCTTGTTCTAGATTTTATATTTAGTGATCAAAGACTTAGGCAAATTAAGGGTTCCAAATATGCTGTAGGACAAATTAAGGGTTCCAAATATGCTGTAGGACAAATTAAGGGTTCCAAATATGCTGTAGAACAGGGTTAAGCAAGCCGCGGCCCTTTAAACATTTTAAAATTCGATTTAAATGCTTAGAAGGGCAAACGCTGTGTCAAAATATAAAATAATACAACATAGAAGGCATTATGATACAAGCAAAAATCAAATTTAAAATTGGCCCTTTAATTCAAAAAGTTTCTCTCCCCTGCTGTAGAACTCTACAAACAGCCCCATGCCTAAAGATGGACGTCAGAGACAAGCTGAGATTTATGTATTTTTGTTGACTACCGTCCGAAAAATATCTCCGTACAAATAGACGAACGAAACACCCATTTATATCAGGAACGTGTAAACAGGGCTATTTTTTGTACCGTCTTAACAAAGCTTCGCGATGTATCTTATCGTACCACTCCATCATTAGGTAGTGTTTGGGATGAAAGGCTTCGGGACGGACGGGGGACGGTCTCTGTACCCTCCTGATCGACTAAAATAAACCGATATTAATACATTAAGCTACTTCCAATTTGTCAATAGATACTAACATAAAAGCAACCGAAAAATCTACCTAAAAATCTCTTGTGATTTGCTAGTATGTTTTCTGTCTGTTTTTTTAAACTGTAATCTAGCTCTGTGCCAAATTTGATTCAGATATGTTTAAAACTTTTTGCGTGAAGGTCTAACAAACATACATCCATACTTATAAACTTTGGCATTTATAATATTAGTAGTATAATATGTGAACGGTTTTTTGAGCAATACATATACTTTGTGCAAAATACGACCCAAAGTAAATGTAGGTACTCTTTTGTAGGCTTTTCACCAACATTAATGCATGTTCCACCAAACTATTCATTATAATGTTATTCGGATTTCGAAACTGAACTGCCCGTGGTGTTTTCGACCGCCGCACGTACCCCTTCGAAGACGAACAAAAACATTATTCCAAAAGTAATCCTTCCTCGTTAATTCCTCAATTATTCCTTAATATCATGAAGTAGTTTGTAAGCTTTCAGTTTATTGAAGTATTTTGTTTCATATTTTTATAATTAATACACTTTTTGTATTTGTCACCACGGAGCATGATTTATCAATAAAAGTTTAAAACCTATTAGAGACCATCCGCGTCACTGTTCTTCCGCCATCGTGGAAACCTAGACATATTCTCAATCCACTATATATCTAAGGTCGTGTGTGTATTAAATTTTGCCTGAATAAACCAACAAGAAAATCAAAAGTCGCCTGAAGAGATCACCAGCCGTCACACCGCTGTACTTGCAGGTAAGTCTGTCTAGACTTACCTGTATGTAGCGCCCTAATCTAGTCTGGTTTAGGGCGCACACACACTCGGCTAGACCAGTACTAAAGCTGTAGCCGCTTCAACACTCGTTGATTATTTCAATCTGTTGTTTACCCGGTTTAAAACCAAAAATACGTTTCTCCACATACACATGTACATTAACGTACAAAAAATATACATTTATATGTGTGAAGTATAAAATAATACGTTTCTCCACATACACATGTACATTAACGTACAAAAAATATACATTTATATCTGTGAAGTATAAAATAATACTGAATTTAAACTTATTTTAAGCTTCGACGTCCAAAGGATGATCGATGGATGGAGTTTAAAAACAAAAACATGTTTATGGAAAAAATAAATACGTCTACCTCAACCCACGGATAAAATAAAGACAGGTCGATTGGTCTAGTGGTTAGTGACTCGGATTGTTAACACCGTAGGTCGTGGATTCGATTGCCACCCAGGTCAAACTTTTCTATGATGAGCAGGAATGTTTGTTCTGTGTTTTGGCGTAAATATCAATATAAGTACATATGTTTATCAGTTGTCTGATCACCATAGTACAAGGTAACGCTTACTTTGGGATCTGATGGCCGTGTGTGAGTTGTCCAAAGATATTTATTATTATTTCTAATTAACATCATCGTGCCCCACAAGGGTCATAAGGTTCGACTAAAAATAGGATTGTACTGTTTGAAAGATAAAATAATTATGTATATCAACGTACAGTAATGAAGCCACTGAAATATAAATAGGTCGCATTCCACGTCTTATTTATTCTACGTCATACCCTACACTGGGGTGTTACTAACACTTTGCTTGCTAGGATTGAAGATATAGACTCGTTCACGGGAAAGATAAATAAACAAGGGCATTTGTCGATCGCTGAAGCAACGAAGAATCAATAACGACACCGACTGACCCCAGACATACCAACATCAAACTACTTCAGAACGAGTGACAAGAAAAATGGGAAGAACACGGACTGGCTCTTAAGCCCCCAGCCGTTTGGCGGTTGATTCAAGCCAAAGGGTGGTTCCAGCCATATGGGCTTCACGAAAAAAGAAATCCTCTCGGTAGCCCTACCACACCACCTGACTTCTGTCGCCTCTTACAACACCCTGGCCTACCTGTATGATATATGTTTATGACATATATAGTTTTATGTTTAATTTTTTTTTTGTAAATTGTTAACTTTATTTTTGTTTTTATATTTCGATTGATAGAGTTAGGTATCAGATAGTTATTTTGTAGGTTAAGAATGTAAATTAGTATAAGTTAAACGTTAGGTATTGGGGGAACGTATGGCTCTCTACTCCCGTCTAACACCTCAGGGAGGAGGGAGCGGCTGAAAAACAGCGCTGCCGGGTACTCTGACCTGCGTCAGCAAAAGCTGAGCCGGTTCTTTTTGCTTTAACAACCTTATTTGTTTTTTTTTATATAATTTCATGTTGTTTTGTTAGTTAGGCTCACGGCCGCCCGGCCGGTCACAGCGGCGAACAGTGGACATGGAAAGGCTTATGAACGGACGATGATGATGTCTGATTTGGGTTGGTGCTGAAACATACCACCGTTCAGCCCCGGGTTCTGTATGGAGGCATGCAGTAAGGCTTATCGGTGACCAGCATCTGATTGAGACCAACTCGGAAGACAAAAATGTATATATTTTTTATATGTGATAACCAGGCAAAGGAGCAGACAGGCCACCTGATGGAAAGTGATCACCGCCAGCCATGGACATTAGCTACACCAGATTGGTTTGTTACTAATGCGTTGCCTGCCAGGAAGACAATGGTGGACCCGCTTGCACTGGGAAGACGAATCAAGGGGAAGCAGCACATCGCTGTAGCACCTGGAATCAAATACCGACATTCCGAGTTCATTCCGAGCTTAACTTTATTATTTAAAGAAACATTGGTTGAATCAGATGATCTGCAACTATACCAACGAATTAAAACTTTAGAGCCCACGGAGTGTACAGACGGAAACAGCAAACAATATTAATAAGGTTACAAGTATGAACAACCTTAGATCGTCCATTACATTTTAGAGGTCTCATACACAGTGTATTCAAAAAAGCTTCACAATTATTAGTTTTTATGTCAAGACAAAATAGAATTTTCAGAAACTATAAAGCCATTATCCCCTTATACAATTGTCTAGTAAGGAGCTTGCCCAAATATAATAGCCCAATTTGGCCGCCAGGGTACATACGAGTAGTTCACAGTAACACATTTGAACGAGTTCAAAAAATCATCATTTAATTTATATTAATACTAAATCATTATTTTCTAACGATTACAGATTAAGCATTTCCTATGTAAAAACCTTAATTATCTTATATTTTATATATGTATGTATTTATTTTAACTTATACTTGAAATAGCCCTCGCTTCGCTTTGGAAAATGATTTGTCGGGGGAAAAAAGAGTTGCCATACTAATTTTAACCTATTATCCCTAGGGGAAAATACAATTTACTGGGATAAAAAGTATCCTATAACCAGTGTCCATAAATAAGCTGCAAACATGGTCAATTTCAACTCCATACTTAATGGACAAAATTGACCCCGTTACAGTTTTATTATTAGTATACATAGATTATTAAAAATTTGGTGTTATGTTCTGATCTCTATGGAAAAAAATATTTCTATATTCTACGCTCTGGTAGTCGATATGATAATAATTGGTAAAGAATGTTTATAGAACCACAGCGCCGCACAGACACGGGCAACGTTCTGTCTTGTCTTGTACGTTGTTGATGTTGCAGATCGAGTATGTAAGGAACTGCGATATGATAGTGATACTAGTATTACCGATCTTAATGCTTATGTAAAAGAAATACTATGTAATATCGCGTACGCTGCGGAAACTATTGACAAATAAGTCCACGATGCCACACGTGGAACTGTTACAGTTTGTACATCACGTTCGCCGCCGCTTCACTCACCTTTGACGCAGATTTTAACTGCAATATAGTTACTACTGTAGCACTGATTAAATATGCAGCATCTTCGTATTAAGGAAATCGTCACTGCAACCCATAACTGTCCCGCTACGGGGCTCGGTTCTCCATTCACGTGAGGGGTGCAGGCTATACTCCACCACGCTGTGTCCACCACGGCCAAGTGCTGATTGATGATTTCACATAGCTTTGACAACTCCTATAGAGAATTTCCAGGAGTCCATGAAACGTCACGATGTTTTCCTTCACCACAGCGATAATTAACTTCTGATATACACATAACTTTGAAGATGAGAAGTTAGTGCCGCTGGATTTGAACCCAACACCTCCCGCTGGAGAGACCAATGTTCAAATCATTAGGCCATCACTGCGTTTTAAATGAAGGGAACTGTGCAAGGATTATTAAGAGAAAAGAAGAAAATAGGTAGATATTTCTTTTATTACAATATTACTACTCACTTTCTTGATTTGACATTATTAGAATAACTAACTCCAAAACGGAATCAAATGTAAATATATAGCAATATTACTAGTCACTTTCTTGATTTGACATTATTAGAATAACTAACTCCAAAACGGAATCAAATGTATATACATATATAGCAATATTGATTTTATACAAAACAATATCGGTTTATTTGAACTGAACAGTGATGTAAGCAGTCGGACAACAACAAAAATGGACCTACTAGATATGTCCTTGTACTGGCTTTCGAAAGTCCAGCAATCTTTTTTGAAGCTCGGTACGATTCTTTAACAAAAATTAGTTATAAATTTTAAACAAACATATGTACATGTATGTTAGTCAGGTATTTATGTTGTGGGGCAAGAAGCCTGAAATAAATTCATAGATAAATAAATAAAGATTTGTAAATTTATTTAAGAACCGTGTTTAATCTCAACTCATGGGCAAAGGATATTAAAGAATAGTTAAGTACCTAAGTGCGAAACTTTGTAGAATAGAACAGAATTAATTTTGTAGTTAAAAGGAATCCCGGGAGGTTTTTTCTTCCAGCCCACACTACACTAGCGTACATAGTATATGTTTGTGTTGTAATAAAGCCCAGGATGGATAGGTGTTGTACATCGCGGACTTTAGGCATTGCTTTAATTGATGTAGGGACTTTCCATTGTTAATGTTGGACTTACGTTAAGTGAGCTATTGGTTTCTAAAACGAAATAAATAGATTTCTTCATTCGAAATGCGTTTCATTGTATGGATGTTCATGAAAGTTGTAGGTGAGGCGTAGTACACATAAACTTTACAGTGTACTGTCTATTAGTGTATAGTTGTACTAAGGCACATTTTCATAAATTTACTGAATAAAAGACTAAAATTTAATAAAACCCATAGAACCGCATCGTGCAAAAACCGGTTAGGTTTTTTTATAAAATATAGGGCTGAAAATAAAAGAGTTTACGCGACGGAATGGCAGCGGCAATTGAAAAAGATGAGGTTAATATTCTTGTTTCGGACTACTAGGTGAAGCTACTTAAAAGCACCGAAAATGTTATTGTCATAAAAGCAGAACAGTTATAGATGTGTTATAAATTTGTATGGATTACGTTATATTAAACAGCGAGTGAACACTCGTACAACAACTAGTTTTATTTTCTGAAATAATCGTATTATCCATTACGGTTCGAATATTGAATATATAGAGAGAATATTTTTACTTTTATGTAACCTTAAATGATACATATAAGGAAACTTGTATACTCGTAGGTTGAGCAACCAGATTACCACGGATTGCGCATTTTGCAACGGCCAGCCGTGGTGGTGTCGAGAGCGGCGGCTGTCGCACAGGCCTGTGGAAGAAGACCGAACATTGATGTCCTGATAAAGTTGAGCAACAGTGTCGCTATCGTATTCATACTTAGTTCGCACTGTACAAATATGGTTTAGTTCTCGATTAATTTCGTTTATCATAAAGGTGGCAAAAGTAAAATATAATTTCAAATATGTGCATTTCACTCGAAGAAAGTGAACGTCGTTGCATTCGTTTTAAAACAAGGATGTAAGAGAGATCGGGTCCAGCGAGGCACCCTGGGCAACGTCCTCCGCTAGGAGGGCCAGCATGCGCGGAAGATAAATTCGTCGTTTTGGTGCGTGCGAGAGATGGCGCGGGTGGCGCGGGGAGGCGCGGAGGGCGGCGGCGTCGGCGCGCGGAGGCTGTCGGGCTCAGAGCACCTGCGTCCGCGCTCCGAAGCGCCGCACGCCGCACGTTGTGTGCTCGTGTACCCGCGCCCGCGCCGCGAGCAGCGTCGTGACGCCGCCCACGGTACGTGACACTCGGCGACGCGTCGGGGTCGGCCGGCAGCGCGGTGCTCACTGCGCCACCCGGCCTGGGCCGCTGGGCCGCTCGCTGGCACACTGCTCGAGCTGCCTGGCCGGTTTTGTAATTTCGCCGGGCGGGCCGTGACGTCACGAGACTAGTTTGACGCGCGTGTGTGACGGCCCGCGCCGGGACGCCCGCGATGCGTCGTCGCCGCCGCCCCCGGCCTTAGTATCAGTGCAGTGACGTGCTCGTCCGTCTACCACCTCCGGATCATTACGGCCGCTTCGGCAGTAGTTACCTTCGTTCTGCTACTATGTTTACGGAGACACAATCGTGTTTGGTTCCTTTGTTTGATATCGGTTCCTTGTAAATAAATCTACATGTTTTTATGCTTGTTTAGAATGTGAGTTAAGTAAATGCCCAGAATATAGCAATGTGAAAACCTAATGAACGTCTTGTTCGTACGAATAGTTAGCACACGGAGCTCCGGGCTTCCGTATGTGTGAGTGAATTACGTGCGCTTATTCGTTGTATCGATGTGTTCACCGAGCTTCACATGTCAATGTGTGCGAGCGTACACTTCGACATCCCAGCTTCGCGGCGCGGCGGAGCCTTTTTGTAATTTTATTTTTCCTGCTGCGAGGGAATAGCGTTCTCTGGCATGGAGTCACTTATACATACGTCATTTAGATATGTCAACTGGTGGCTTTTTAACGATATTTGTAGAAGTGTGGAAACATACGACTATCACACAATACGGGAAATGACTGACGCTATCTTAATATCTCTTAATTGTTGTCTGTGAATGATTTTATGCGTTAAGTAATTAATTTGTATATAACGACGACTGGATGCGGTTACATTAAGTTGCGTGCGTACGCTGTGCAGCCATATCTGGTCCTAACGAGCATGTACCTTTCGAAGAAAACATTCAATGAGATTGTGTTTAAGGGCGACGATGCTAATATTTTGCTATATGAAAGGAATACCTGCCCTCATCTGAATATTATCTACAAACAAACAACTGAAATAAAGAACTTGCGATACTTTAATTGGAAGAATGTGAGAGGAAATATACTCGTCCAGCTCTTACATATAAGTCAGTAGATCGGTGTCGGACTCCGTCTCGTTCGCTCCGTCCCTCGTACCTTGATTGTCTAAATTGAGCGACCTTTCGAAGCATGATAACGCTCTCTGAAAACATTGACTCCAACGATACTCGTGAATTTAAGCACTCTCCGTTTTTTTCCTGCTCGTTTGTTATATTGAAGTTACAGCGTATACGTAGAAGCTAATTGCGTGACTGTATCTTTTCGGTTATGTCGATCGGCAGTGTCGTCGTGTTATGTTCGGACATGTCGAGCAAGCACGTGGCTGCCACAGTGTTTCCAGTTTTACCGTTGGCTGGTGGAGTCTGCGCCGTGCGGCCATGCGCCAGCCGGGGCAGTTCCTGAACGAGTTCGGGCGGCTCTCGGGGATCAGGTGCCACTTGATACCTGTTGTGTTCTAACTGGATTCGTATCAGCTGTTGCTCTATACCCTTTGGCCAATCATTGTTTACGTCTCACAGCAACTTTCAATGTTTCTTAAAGATTTCATCGGAGCTACCTACATGGTTCTAGGTGATCCTTTGTTGTAGGCAGCCACATGATGATTATCGGCGTCCGTTCATAGGAAGCAGCGGCAAGCCGCGTCGGGCTGTCAGTGCCGTCCGGGGACACCTTCCTCTGCTGTGTTTTAATGACGCTGTCTTAGTGGTTGTCATCCTATTTCCTATTTATTGAGTATGTTGAGTCCAAAATGTACACATGATGACATTTAACGTTGAAAACTTGTAATCCCACTAATATCTTAATGTGAGAATGTGATTTGTACGGTTTAAGAAGAAATTTAGCACACAGATAGATCACATCCAAAAATGAACATACTCATACAATAGATATGATCCCGGTTGTTGTTTTTATGAAATAAGTTTGGATGTTTGGGTTTTCACACGTTAAGTTATAGATAAACGGATTCAAATGAAATTTAGCTCACAGCAGATAGATGAAAGTTAGCCTGTCTACAGTAACACAGTCTACTTAGACTACTCAGTAACATATATGTAGATAACTCATCATTTACGTACCATCTGGTCAGAGTGCGAGAGAGAGAGGTCGGAACTGGGGATCACTGGATCCGTTAACTCTGTATTATTTATTTCTTTGTATTGGAACTATTGATTTTATATTTTTTCGTCTCTAATAAAACTAACTATACCATAAAAAGCCAAATAAAATATTATATACATATATAGCTTCCAATTTATAACGTATGGGACACATTGCGCATTGGGTGCACTTACGTACATGTTAATGATAATTTGATAATCATGACAACTTGAAGGTGCAGGAGCGGAAGGTGAATCCTAATAACAGCCCACGACCTCCACCCAGCCGGCTTCACCCGTGGTGTGTCTGATAGGGATTAACATAAATATCAACACAAGGTACCAAACATTAATCATATAAAATAGGAAAGCGGACTAGCACGTCGTTGCCTGCTACTTGCCACACCACATATTGAAAGTCTATACGTTTAGATTCATCAGGAGATTAGTGAAGATGAAACATGAGTATTAATTGCAGAAAATAAAGTTGGGGCTGGAGAGTGAGGAGCGGGGCGCTCGGAGGTGGCGCCTCCGCGTGCACGAAGTGGCTTGGTGTGGTCCGCGCGGCGCGATGTCCGCGTCGCCGCAGCCCGCGGGCGGCTGCCAGGAGCGCGCGCGCACTCCGCGGCCCGGCCTGTCGCCGCCCGCCGCGCCGCGCTCGCCGGCGCCCGCGCACGCCGTGCTCGCCACCATGACGCCCGTGCCCGTGCAGCCCTCGCACGACTACTACCCCCACAAGGTCGAGATGGACTCTGACGACGGATACCCGCCCGAGGCCCATTCCTACCGACATTCCCCCCACGAGCTGGCAGCCTACGCCCCCGACAGCAAGGTGCCCGTGCAGCCTGACGTTTACGATCAGGGAATGGAGTCGATTGACGAGAAGACTCCGATAGATCTCATTTATGAAGACGACAAGCAGACCGTAATATACACGACGACTCCGGATCAAAAGCGGGTCGAGATGATAAGCGGCCAGTTAGAGGACGGTCAGCTGGTGAGCGGAGGAGGTCAGCTGGTCGACGGCGGAGTGTCCGTGGTGGTCGGAGCTCCCGGGCAAGGCACCGTCCTCGTGTTGGCCGATGAACTTGGACAAGTTATAACAATACCCAGGTGAGTCCATTATACTATTCTTTTTAATGTGCCATATGCGAAGCTGGCGATAATGTTTTCAGCATAAGTCGCCCGGGGTTATCTAGGCGAAGCAACTGTTCCGGGTTGTGCTCCTAATATTTGAATCTTATATTATTTTAATAAATCATGTATTGTACTAATGTTATAAAGGTGAAAGTTGGTGAAAATGCTTAGATATTTGGATATTTTGATGTTTGTATTTTATTTACACGTTAACAATTAAACGAATTAAGATGAAACTTGGCACATAAATAGACCACATTTAGGGATTAAACATAGGGTAGATTTAATCCCTGTTTATCACTGAGCACGCAGATAATCCGTACGCAGAACATGAAGATAGGATAGATATATCCCGGTTGTAAGTTCTCGTGGGATGACTTGCATGTTTTTGTGTATGTATATTTTAATAATACCTTCGGACAACTCTCACACGGCCATCTCATCCCAAACTAAGCGTTAGCTTGTGCTATGGTGATCAAATAACTGATAAACATACATATGTATATACTTTTAAATACATACTTAAATAGATATTTCTATTACACACCCAAACACACAGAACAAACATTCCTGCTCCTGATAGAAAAGTTTGACCTGGGTGGGAATCGAACCCACGAGTCATGTCACGAGTAGTAGTCATGTTCACTAACCACTAGACCAACCGGCCTGTCATCAGCGGCACACGGCCCGGCGACAGAATCAGTGGCACAAACGGTTTGAACGAAACATGGACCGTCCACAGAGCATATCCTAGCCTAGATTACAACCTCACATCCTGAAAATATCAATTCCCTGGATGAATCCAGTTTTACAAGAATATCGGTAACTACTCAAATTGAAACTGATTGAATTTAGTATACCCTACTAATATTATAAATACGAAACTTTGTAATCTTAATGGATGGATAAAGATAGATGGATGGATAGATATTTGTAGATCTTCGGGCCGACACTACCGAACAGATCTGAATCAAATCTGGGGTATCTTATGAAGGTGTCTATGTTTCATTGCACACTATTCTGCGTACATATGAAGCCATCTCACGGAAAGCTATAAACGAGATACACAAATCTAGAGCACACTACGATGTGTGAGCGGCTCCTGCTGTTGTCACAGCGAGTTTCACAATAACATCATTCACTTGTTATGTATCGCAAATTACAGAAAAAATAAATAAAAGAAATGCTAAGTGATTCTTAACATTAAATTATAACGAAATGGAATATACTATATGAATATCAAAATGATATCTAATATATATGTACATACATATATGTATGTATGCCATTATATAATTTTACCTATATATGTTTATTTATGTATATTATATACAATTGTCATATTTATGTTATACGGTGATAGCCTAGTGGTTAAGAATTCGGCTTCTTATTCGGGGTGTCCGAGTTCGTACCCCAGGGCGCGCACTTCTAACTTTTCGGAGTTATGTACGTTTCAAGCATTTAAATGTCACTCGCTATAACGGTGAAGGAAAACATCGTGAGGAAACCTGCATGCAGCGTGGTGGCTGCATGCAACTGTGGCCTTCATCTTCTCATTCAGAGAAGAGAGCCGAGCTCGGTGCTCGACAGTGGCCGACGATGGCTCGAGATGATGACACCTCTTTATGTCCAACTTGTATGTTCATTATTTGAATTTGAGCTCGCTTAACATACGTATAACACAGATCACAGAGCCACACAGATATATTTAACGAATGCACAGATCGTTCTAGGTTCGCTTGTTTATGTTTGTCATTAATAGGGCACGTCAGGGAAGCCGGACGGGCCGGCGTACACTCCGCATCCCCGCATGTTACACTCGCTAATATTGATCTTGTTAGAAGTACTCAATAGTATTGTGTGATCTATGGAATAAAATGCTTTATTTACTTTGAATCTACGAAATTTCTGAAAGCAGAAAATATTGAGCAGGAGAAATGGAGAAAGAGCTTTAACAGAAAGCTTATGGATATTTGACAAATTATATTGAAATGTACAATAGTATAATATTCTAATATCCCTGCAATCCAGCACTTCGCTCAGTTTCAACGTGATCATGTTTCAGTTTTAAATTATTATCTTTGTGAAGCTAGTCAATTCTGAAAGCCAATCCCATTGCTGTTATTATGAGAAGTTGTAAGATTTAAAACGCCCAATGTTTCGATAGGAACACTTACCATATCATTGGCTTTATTAAAAACGATACAAAACAATATTGAAGCCTCTCGAGACACTTACGTCAAACCATTGAGCTATCTCTGCTAGTCTATGATTTGACCGACTTGTAACATAAACTGAACAAATCAGCAATATATGAAAATGAAATAGCCCGATGTCTCCATTTATTCGTATTTTGAATATTCTTTGAAGTCAATTTAATATTTTATAAGACCCTATAAGATTACATAAGACCACAAAGTGATGGGAGAATTTTGAGTTTTGTTCAGGTTTTATCAATAAACTGATGATGATAATCCTGTGAGGAATGTTGGACACGGCGACACAGCGTCACGGCGACACGGCGACACGGCGTCACGGCGACACGGCGACACGGCGTTGGCTTGCTTGTTGTAGTACGTTGTTGTTCGTCTACAACGTTATATGAAATGAAATGAAAACTGTTTATTTCGTCTTAGGAACCAAAAGCTCATTTAACGAAAGTCAAAATTTTACAATACAAAGTCCCTACTTGAGTTATAAATTTACTTTATAATCGTTATAATATTAGACAGCAGCGATAGCCTGGTGGGTTCAACGTTGCTCTGTCTAGCCGCAGCTCCTGGTTCACGTCCTGGGGCACGGAACATGTTCTTCATTACGTTCTCCAAAGTGTGTGAAGTCCACCAATCGGCGCTCAGAGTTGGGCCAAATTTATTCGAATGTCGAATAACGAATGAATAATTTTTTTATAGTTATTCGAGAATAATAAATAATTTCGTTTATTCAAAATAAATTTATTCGAATGACAAATGATTATTTTTATTCGTAATTCGATTAAAGATAAAAATAAAACAAAAGAATAATTTTTATGAAATGAAATATTGATTGGTATTGATAAATGTTAAGAATAGACAGTTGTCATTATTTCTGTATAAGTTTTACTGTTCCTTGAAAAATGTTGTCCGATGTCCTCGACTGAGACCAGTTTACCACGGGGGCACGAGACAAACGCATTCTACGGATGCAGATGAAGACAATGGTGTGAACACATCGAAAGAACGGTCTTCGTCAGAAAAGTAAAGACGAGCACATCAGCTCTGGGTTTCGGTGATTGACTTTGTAAATGAGCTTCACTCCCCGAGTCTGATGCACTGTCTGGATCAACGGCTTCTCTATTTGTATTTTGCTACTTCACGTTTGAACAATGTTTTGATTGATTGTCAAATATATAATGTAATTAAACGTTGCTTCCTCGTATTGTACACAATATCTGTACCGCTGCTTGGAATAACAACTCTGGAAAGCCATGTAGGTAGCAGCCATCACGCTCATTACACAAAATGGCCTTAACTCTTTTTCTTTCAATGCAATAAAATAAAGGAACCACAAAACACGTGACTTTAAATAAGTAAGCTGTAAAAATATTTACCATAAATTATTTGAAATCAATTTAGTTGCGAATAAGTTATTCGCGAATAATTTTAATGCGAATAAAATTTTATTCGAATAATTATTCAGATAAAAAATTATTTCAATAATGCCCAACTCTGTCCGCACTTGGCTAACGTGCTGAACAGGCCATACCTGTATTGCTCACATTGTGAGTGGAGATTCGAGCCCAGCAGTGGGACAGTGAAGGGTTGCAATGATAAATCGTTATAATCTTTATTGTTCAATTTTGACTTCCGTTAAGTGAGCTTTTGTGTGAGGGTGAGTGAGTAAGACGAAATACATGCATTTCATTTCATTTAATCCCAAAAGTACACGGATCAAAATTAAGGATGAAAATTAATCAGAAGTGAAATAAAATCTGTAAATGAATTATTACAATGGATTTAAGGGGATAATATGTGGAACCGACTCGGTTTAGAAAAGGACGTGATTTGTAGTAAAGGAATAAAATTGTTTAAAATGTTGTAGACATTATTAAATAAGTACTGGTTTGTTTCTTAAGTACAGCTAAAGTTCGTTAATAATAATTAATGAAATATCCCAGTGCGTTCGGAACATATTAGGCTATTGGACGACGTAGGGCCGCTGAATAACATAAATGTATGATGAAAACAGCCCAATAAATTCCTTATCCTTATAAGTCGCAACGAAGAATCCTTGAGAATTGGCCACTTGCTCGGTTCAAATTCGATCCCGATTTATTCCATACAAAATTGACAAAAACATTGCACCGAGTGTAACTCATATGTGTATGTATAAAAGTGAAGTGGATGATAAAAATAATGAGAATATTTTTTTTAGTTAGTAAGTGAATGAGAATGAATGGAATTTAATTTAAATTAATTTTAATGACACTGAAGTGATTTAGTAATTTGTACACGAATGAGTATCTCAGTAACGGAGAGCAGACGCGATGAGTTCTGGTAGATTGATTAGCAGTTAGTGGCCGGTGGTCGCAGTGCAGCGGCGCGGCGGCTGCGGAACGAGGCGATCGGCGCTCGTGTCGGAGGTCCAGTGTAACGGTTGTACACGGCGGAGCGGCGCGTGTGGGCGGAGCGACGTGCTCACCTTGAACTTGCCGAGCGCCGCGCGCCGCGCCAGCCGCGCCAGCCGCGCCAGCCGCGCCAGACACACCAGCCACCTCAACCACACCAGCCCCACCAGCCGCGCCACTTACACCTCCCGAACAATATCCGATGCTCATATTCATTAGCCATCAAAATATCGACGTCTAGTTCGTTATATTATTTTGGATAGTGTCGAACGAAGACATCGTAAAATGTTTGAACGGACGGTAACCGAGTGAAGAGTACTCCAGGCTGAACACTTTGAAATGGAGCTGGCACACAGAGCTGTTTATATGGCGGATCATCATTTTAGTCACTAAATTTCGTACCAAGTAATAAGTTATTAGACAAAGCTGCTCGTTAGTTTGCCGCTCACGGGATCCGGCGTGCCGCGAGAATACTAAGCATCATAAAATGTACGTTACGTTAAAAAACAACAAATTACGAGTACATAAAACTTCCAAAATTGTGTTCAGAAAAGGAACCGACATCAAACTATTAGTTGAGTATAAACGATGTTTGAATATCGAGCGTATACTACAGAGGGATGGTCAGTCGACGGCAGCTGTGTAACAAGGTTAGCAGCAGGTAGTTGTTGCAAGTATACGGAACAGTCGCAGCAAGAAGATGGCACGCGCACGTCAGTGGTGATGCGCGGTGACGTCATCGCGACGCGGCACAGCGGCCGTCCCTGCGGCTGCCAATGTTACGAGTGCGGTGTGCTGGATGTACAGGTGGGGATGTCGGGGTGCCACTGATGTTGAATGTCGTATCACACTACCAGGACAAAAATATTGGTAACTTGAAGAGACACAACACTTAAGGAAGTATTTTGTCTCGCTCGGTGAAATTACAAAGTATTGCTAAATGTAACGTGTCGCAGCGGACCAACAACCACACGACTTACTTATTACACAGCTTTTGGAATGTGACTGCTGACAGTCTAATAGGAATCAGCCTGCCAGGCTGTGCCTGCTGCGGCCAACCAACAGAGGGTCGACCGCAAATTAAAAGAAATGTCAGTGAGTGACATTACGTGTACACAAGTGAGGCTGGTGGTCGTCGCTGCAGCGTTGCAGAGGCCAGTGTGCGTGGCCGGGCGGCCGCGCCCGACGACACGCACTCGCATTGATAAGGTGAATAAATGAAAAAGCTTTGACTTCAAATGTATAAATAAGCTCGATATGGATTGGTACGTAGGTGATAAAAACTCGGCTGAATCGTTTAGGACGCAGGCTGAGAGGCTGCCTCCCTGCCTCCTCTGCCCTCCCCGCCCTCCCCCGCCCTCCCCTGCCGCGCCTCTCACACTTTAATGATGACTTTTTGTTGCAGCGCGGTGCATGCCAAAGGCGCTCCGCGACCGTCTGTCTGTATGCTAAATGTCAAATAGTTGTGGTCATGTCCAAAACAGCCAGTTTATCAGTATGCATATTAGAATATATATATATATATATATATATACCGCTATGGTTATCTGAATTGTTAGCTTGCAGTGATCCGGTGATGCATTATTGTTGGCACTCCATAGTTCAATATATATGTATATATATATAAATATCTATATAAAAAAGTATATACATATATATGTTTTAAATAAATACTTATAGAGATATTTTTTTACATCCAGACACACAGAACAAACTTACTTCATCTCATCACAGAAAAGTTTGACCTGGGTGGGAATCGAACCCACAACCTCCGACATAGCGGTTGCGTTCAGTAATCACTGGTACTCAAATAAAATTAATAAAAAAAGAACTAAAACAAAACGGTACAAAGGTATCTATTTGGTTTCTGTGGATGTACTCATTGTTGTTGTCTGTGGCCACACATTTGAATGCGCTTAGCTTTTGACATTTATTGTCATTTGAACTGAAACCAAGATAATAGAGACGGCGGAGCGGGCGAGGCGCGCTCGCGGCGCTGTCTCCGCGGACGTGTGTGCGTGTGTTGTTATATTAAATACAGTCGAACAAAAATCAAATTCTCAATTGGTTTGGCTGGGATCCATCGTGATGCACTAATTATTGCAATGTAAAAGGTGAAGCCGCTCCGTTTAACAGGCTCGCTGGCTCCTGTGTCCTGGACATATCCTTAAAAGGCGACAGCCTGCGTCCCCCCCGCACCCCCGCGCACCCCCGCGCACCTCCCCGCCGCCGTCTTATTCTCCAGCGGCTCGCGGCGAGCACCGCCGCACTCGCGCCGCCGCCCGACTCGCCCCACTCGATGTTTAATGTAATTATTTGGCCAGTAAACTTCCTTTTTTGGAAATCATAACTGTTATTTCGCTTTTACTATCGGCGGACTTCAACTTTAGCTGACAGCTTGTGGCGTGTTCGTCGAGAGGAATTTTTAAATGATAGTTTTATCTTGTAAGAAATTAATGCCTCACTATTGAGCGCGGCCTCACTCCGTGCCGAGGAGACCTGGAGCTTACTCCACCACGGGACTCCCGTGCGAATCAGTGAAACCAACTCAAGGGTCGGAAGTTTTTTGTCACCTGAAGGCCTCAGACACAGCATAACAACTGGCATTTAACGATTCCAACCGAGCCCGAACAGAGCAGCTCTCAAAAGCCTTTGCCACCAGTGAGCACCCGTCCTCTCACCTCGCGCTACCACTGCTGCTTAAATTGTTTGATCACGTCGGATCGTCGCGAGCAGGCAGGCAGGGAACGGATCGGGTCTTGACTTAGAACCTAGGCTTAGAACGTAGGACCTAGGTGGCCGGCAGAAGGATGGAGCCCGCTGCTCCATGCTGTGAAAGGACATGTAAAGTCATGGACGAGATTCGCGGGCCCCAAAAGTTTCCGAAACCTGGTTCACAACTCACTCCCTCAGCTAAAGCCTCTAGCCTCTTAGATGCAGTGGTCGTGAGGAAAGATCCGAGCCTCGGTTCACTAAAATGTTTCTCGAGTCGTCGGTATTTACGACAAGTACAAAATCATACGAAGATTATTAAAAGCAACATATAAAAGGTGTAATAATAAAATTTGAAACAGCTTCGATGATGGCGGCGAAACTGCTCAAAGTGATGGGGTCAACAACCCGGAGCAGCCATCTCGAAAGTTGGGAGTAAAAGACTTCAACGGGCGCTCGCATGCGGTTCGCCTGCTGCAGGACGCGACTCTAGCTGTCCGTGAGTTATTATTTAGCAGTATCCCGACGCCAGCGACCACAAATCCACAAAATATTATTGTTATTCAGAACGCGTCTGCTGTCAATGGTGGCTGAGTTTATAAACACAAAGTTCAGTGTGTCCTTTAAAAATTAACGATCATCCTTTCTACCTGATGCCGCTGTCCGAGTGCAAATAAAAAACGGTTTCCCCACGTAAAGGGTTCACTTCCCATCGCACGGAGCCCGTACACCGCGGCGCACACACGCACGCGCACGCACACATGCGCGCTCGCGACGGTACTTTGGGCGTCGAGGCAGCGGCCGACTGAAATCTCGACGGGGGATAACATTTCTTTGAGCGAAAGAGTAACATGGATCGCCTCGTAATAAATAAATATTTAAATTTAAATAAAAAAACTTCAATACGTTGTTAGAAATAACCATACAAATATGTATATAATAATAAAACTGTAGCGGGGTGAACTATGTACATTAAGTATTTCTTGAAAATGTTGAGGCTAGGAGGCTTTCTTATCGATATAGAGACCAAATATTTTTGTTGAATTTATTGTCTGTTTGTGTTAGCTTCACGCATAAACCACTGAACAGATTTAGATAACACTTGGCATAATCGTTGTTAAAAACCCGAGAATGGTTAAAGGATGTATTTTATCACGGGAAATGGCTTAGTTCCCACAGGATAACAGGTTAAACTTAGTACGGCAACTCCAAAACCAATAGACCAATTCAAATGAAATTTAGCATGTTTGTGGCTCTTATTGGAAATAGGATACGTTTTATCCCAGAATACTGATTTGTTTCCGTGGGATAATAGGTTAAAAGGTAATATGGTAATTCTGTAACCACTGGACAACTCTTCCGAAACGATGTCATCGATGCAACTAAACAGTGCTACTGCTAATGTAGTTAAATATTAGCGCGCGTAGTTTCCTTGTACATTTGTATGTATGTATGTATGTCACGCAGGAGCGGTTAATGTACTCATTTTAATTTGTTTATTGTTTCAATGTTGTCAAGAGCACACATCCAAATTGCCGATGTATAAAGGTGGAGCTGTAGCAGCTCCGAAGCAGCGCTCCGTCGGGCGGTCCTTGTTTCCTCACATTGAGGCCACAAACATATGAGAGCAAATCCATTATAAGGTTTTATTATCTCATATCGAGGTTCGGGATTGTAAGGTATCACCATTTTTATAGGATCGTTGCCCTATTGAAATTTAACCAAATTGGACTTTAAAGTTTTATAAATAAGGTCTAATTTAAAACGACTCTATTAAATTATTCATAGAGATATGCAACATTTTTTATACCGCTCGGAGTTTGTTTGTGGTCAACAGTTTACCCGCAGTCGACGTTGTTTCTGTTCGGACGCATTTCATTAAATAACAATCGGCACTTAGCGCTAGTTTTCATTTCGTCCGGGTATTCAGGAAACATAATTTAAATATTTTAGTGCCAATGGCGATGTGATACTATCACACTTGCACTTGGCGGTTATTAATACTCGATCCATATATTTCAAGGAATGTTACTGTTGTTGAAATATGACGAAACATTTAATTTATTGAAACGGTCTTAATGTGAATATTTCTCCAGCAAAATATCCGAAGGAGAGCTGTTTGCCTTGTAGTGTTGTCGGCGAGCCGCGCCACCGCCGCTCCACCGCCGCGCCACCGCCGCGCCACCGCCGCGCCACATCGACACATGTTACATTCAGCTGTGGTCCTCCGCCTTAATATGACACTTGTGCAAAACGGTGCAAACGGCGGCGAGTTCGATATTTAACGTTCAAAACTCTATTAAAAATAGTTAATGAAAAAATATATTTCGAGTTGGACGAGTAACAAAAGGATGTGAGATGTAAGCACTGACGTCACGTGACACCCCCGATTCGTATTTTGTGTGTTTCGTAAGAACACCAAAGTATTTTGAAATGATGAGCCAACTTAGCATAGATAGGTATCTATCTATCTATAATCATTGAATCGTAAAATCGGTGAAACTGTTTATTCATCACACTGACGTCGTCTGCACACACATGCAGTTGGCGTTTGTTTGTGTGCGGTGTAAGTGTGTATTGTAAGTTATTAGTGTGATAAAGACAGAAGACAGCATCGATCCGAGCGAGAGGAGCGGCGGACAAGGCTAGCTTCACCATATATGTATTCGAATGTACGATTTTATTAACATGATTTGTTTTACGGTTCGACATTATAATAATATATGGAAACGCGATAAACGAATTTTAATATGAAGGCCTCACAATATAACGACATGTACACACGTCGCATGGGCTGTCTTACATTGATCATGTCTCTTTACGATATCGTCACATTGTACGGAAACTTGTGAAAGTCGATTTTATTGATATCGAAACCGTGTTCGGCTGCCACCACTGGCTGCTACCAAGAGGATGTCATGTCAATGTTAATCGAGGAAGTAATGTCGACGTCATACAGTTCACATCATACAGTTGCTGGAAGACATTACCTGTGACCCGTCTTGTTTCAAATGAGCACTGCGTCTTCCATTATTGTGGCCTAAATACTCAGTACCACACTCGGTACATCCAATTCCGCAAAATGAAACGTTGACTGGCACAACGAAGAGTATCTGCATAGTCGAACAATGTACCAGCTCAGGTTGGGCACGTTGTTGCACGTCGGACCTCATGTGAGGCCTCGGAACAGGCCTTGCTAACATTGTAGCATCATTCGATCTGTGTACCTGAATTGCTGAATATCTCGAGCTGTAGTGGTCAGATGGCGTTACTAGTCCACGACCGGGACCACGTTGCCGGCGACGACGGACATTTAAAGGAGTTTTATGAGTGTCATCATTGATTGAAGATATGATTATAATCGCAGTAGACCCTGCTCCAATAACATTGGGAACCCTCCTGGTGATTGTTGGTCATTCGGCAGACACATGTTATCGTTATAAACTGCGGAAATAAATTATATATTAGAAAAGGGTCCAATAAAAGTATATAATATTCATATCAAACTATGTATATGTATATTTTGAAATACATTATTAAAAATACTTATTATCTCTCATTAGTTTTTACGAGTTACTTTTAAATCTCAAATTACGGAAATTACAACATACAAAGGTACTGCAACACGATTTGAAAAGCCTCCAGTAAATTGGCAGAGTATGGTATCCCCAATCTCCAGGCTGTTCGTATTAGTACTCCGGGCCCCTGTGACGTCATACCCCTGGAGTGTTTCGTTTCGATCAGTTTCTCTATTGAATACAATCAGTAACAGGATGATTGGTCCAAGACAGTCCCGGAGAAGACGGTGGCTTCAATGAAGGTTAATGTTGGCGGCTGCGGCCGCTGGCTGTATCATCATTATCTAATCTCACTGCTGAAATATGTGATCAGAAGAACTCGTTGTTTGATGGCGAGACCATTATGAGGTAATTGTTATGGTTTCATTCACTACAAATGATTACACTGTGATTAATAGTGAACCTACTATGATACATTCACTACGACGTTTATATAAATGTAGTAGTTTGGTCAGTTCGTGAGTGCGAGGATATTTTTATGGAAGTTCGTTAAACATGCTTAGTTGTATTGTACGTGCAGAGCGGCCTTGGTGCGAGAGGGCAGGGAACTCCGCCGCCGATATCAACTTCAATTATAAAACATTTTATTTATTATAATATTATCGATCCTACGTCGGTTGTACCTCTTCACAAAATAAGCAGGTATGTGACGAAAATAACAGAATACGATCACTATATGTATATATAGTAAGAGTACAATTTCATTTTACACTAGCTGTACCCCGCAGCGTCGTTTATACACTTTAATTGTTTTATATTACCATTGGACCAAAAATCCCATAAAACTTTCAACTCAAAACTTCCCGGTATCCCGAGGAAACTCCGGTATACTAAGGGATAAAAAGTATCCTAAATGTTGAGTATTTCTCGAGATTTAAAATCGTTCCAATTTCGAATCATTCCATATGTATATAAAGAGGTATTTTAGTACAAATTTCACTCCCCTTTTCAATCCCTCATAGGATAAAATTAAAGAATTTATATTGAAGGTATTAAAGATATATAAATTCAAGGTAAACACATACAGGTATCACACAGGAGCTTGTATAAAAAAATTCAAAATATTGTCGCGTAGATTCAACTGCTAACGAATTTCGACGCAAGCTGTCAGAGCTACGTGGCT
Source organism: Asbolis capucinus (assembly GCA_018249125.1). Classification (NCBI taxonomy): domain Eukaryota; kingdom Metazoa; phylum Arthropoda; class Insecta; order Lepidoptera; family Hesperiidae; genus Asbolis; species Asbolis capucinus. The sequence continues at coordinate 22,784 of DWJZ01001567.1, forward strand.
CTGTGGGAAATG
>DWJZ01001568.1:0-22792 GCA_018249125.1 Asbolis capucinus
ACTTGGCAAAAACCGATTTTAATTAGCGTAGGCTACAATAATACGAGTATATGCCATGAACGCTCTAAAATCGCTTTCTCCAAACTATACTAATTGAGACACTTATCATTAAGTATTATTAGTGGTTGTTGTTGTCAAAAAAAATCTAAATCCCAAATTTGGATCGAGTAAAAACTATAGAAGCGAGATTAAAAAAAAGGAATAATCTAAAATAAGTGTATAAAAGTATTAATATTGAAATTTCTAATGAAGCCAATTTCTTAATTGCCATATGGCAAATAAGTCATTCAGAAAATTCCAATGAACACTTTTTTCATTCATGGAAAATGGAAAGAAAATACTTTCCTTACTGTAAACCATTTCATTTATAAGGGTAACTAGCTGTGGTCGGTGCATGTTGCTACGCATCAACTCATCAACCATGTGACCGATCGATATAACTTTGCTACCAAAACCTATTCCAGAGAGTTCTGAACAAAGCTGCTAAAGACATCAATGCTCTATCTTCTATCATTTTAAAATCTATAAAGGACAAAGTAATTCACAAAAAAACATTAATTTACATATATAATATAAGTAGATTTCACATTATGTTCAATGTTTAATTTTACTTACAAAGCATTTAACCGAAGTAATATGTGTCAAAGGACCCTAATTAAATATTAGACTAATCTAATCTAGGCTTTTTTTAGGTATAGCCTTTCGTATTGTTCTTTGTTACAACATAATATATAAATAGTATATACATATTTGAAAAAGCCAGAGAGTTGTTCAAGCAAAAATGTAACGAATTATATTCATTCTAAATAAAACATTGACCAAGTTAAAGCCAGTGAACAAACTGTACATATTATAATACAATTTAAAAATATGTATGCTTTATACACCACGCAAGTTTGACTTTTCTAACGTTTATATTTAATGTGAGTTCTGAATATCATTTACGTAGTTCTTCTGTTGTATTGATTGGCATATAAAATTAATATTTATTCTATTCTTTTAGACAACCTTGCAGCAATAAGCGTACTGAGTAATCCCAAAACCCTTTGTAGGATCACTGAGTCCCGAACTCTTGAGTTTGGAATTTAATATTAATAAGAAATAGATTTTTTATTCTCTGTGCTCATACATTTAAAAATAGAGATAATTAAATTTTGAATATAAAAATTTCATATAAAAAATTTCATTTCAGAATACTTAAATTTGGAATATAAAAATTTCAAGTTACAATACGTAAATTATAGAGCAGGTCCATTGAGATGGTCGATAAATTTTAAATGAAGCGTACGCTTCCGATAAATACAAAACGACGGTCACAATCGTTACTGCTTTTATATTGGAGGAAATAAATCATAAAATTTGATTGGACCTGATTATAGTAGCTCAGGTTTCTAAACGGAAGGATTTTCGTACTAAATAAATGAGAATGCTTAGTTGCCGTTCGTTTTGTAATACAAAACTGATTCTTAATTGCTTAGCTTTCATTACTTTTACAAAGGACTGTCAGATTATTTTTCTGTTATTTGAACTAATGAATATTCTTACTGTATTGCTTGTTTGTATTTTGATTTTTAAAGACATTATTGATATCAATAGCTATTCAAGATGGTCTTTCTTTACTGACAACACATTTCTTATTCTTCTCTTCGATACTTTTTTAATTAATGTGCTTAATTATAATTTAAATTACTATTGATAATTCTATCGTGTGGTTGTCGCATATTCTCATAAGCAACGTTGCTGTATCTATAACTTTCTCTATCACTTACTTTTTTACATATTCTTTAAATTGATACATATAATTTAATTCGGAGGGATAAAGTGATTTCACTTAGACAATAATTTTATTATTCGGTGGAATAGCAACAGGCAAAGCACAGAAAAGTGGAACTTAAGAACTTGGTCTCATAGTGGATGTCGAAAGGCTGGTGAGTACATAAATGAACAAGATGGTATTTCTGACTTCAATAGCGTAGGCGATAATATTAGATATTAATTACTAATAGACATCAATTAATTTGTCAAGTAGACAACAAAAATGTTTTATGACAACGCAGTAATACAAAAAAAACGGATAAATACCTTTTTCAGACCGTTTCATGCTCAAAATCGATATTATCGATATATTCGATAATCCGGACCAGCAGTTGAGTAGTTCTGATTACGATTATTAAATATCGATGTTAATGGAACCGGTCCAATTTACAAACCTTAATCCACAAAGGTATATGAATTACTAATGTACTTTTCCGTATTCCGGACGACAAAAATTTTGCAATCTCTCATAGATTTTTTCCCGAATTCAGAGGTATGAGAGTGGAGTTTACCAACACCGTTACGTATTCGAGATATGATAACGCGCTTTACGTCAGCCGTTTATGGGTTTCGCTTCCATTCCGATATTTTCGGCGGAGGGTTTGGAAAAAATGTCACCGGTTTATTCGAATCCACGGCTCTCGCACGTCGTACCTCGTGGATTTTTTCTTTTCATTGTAAATAGCGTTCGGTTTTTGGGAGAATGGGATCTCATAAGGTACGTTAATGCTCTAATGCCCTGCAGGATACTATTGTCAACAAGGTCGACAGTTTCATTTTATACAACACTTTTGCATATGGAATATTTTATCGACGTTATGACTCAATTATCTTTCTGTGAACCCCACGTAGCTATCTATCACGTGTTCCAACAGGAAACCCGTTTTTCTTTCATAACCAGTTTCGTCTTCACATTTCTGATGTGCCAAATTCAATCCATCGTCAATCATCCAATCGTCTATTAGTCAATTGCTTAATACAACTAAATAAGTAGCATTAGTGTTTTGAATTTGAACTCATACATCAAGCTCATTTTCATCTTTATCAAAATTCATTCTACTAGGATAATTACGTAATGAGACGTAGGTGTAAGGATTACCGAACTTTCTGAGAGTTTGTTTATTGTTTGTTAGTTTTGTACTTTTACTTTTTTATGTGATAAGGAGGCGAACGAGCAGAAGGATCACCTGATGGAAAGAACTAAAGCGTTGCCTGCCTGGGAACAAGGGAAGCACTACCTCACAAATAGGTTTGATAATGGCTAATGCAACTGGGATCAATAACGACAGCAACTGATCCCAAATACAACAATAACAAACTAAATCAGCTCGGGTGACAGAAGAAGAATGGGAAAAGAATGGAAACTGACGCACTAGGAGAAAAAGAATAGAACTACCTCTCAAGCCGAAACATGACGAATCGTGGCAGCTGATCCAAGCAAGAGGGTGATAGCCAGCCAGACAAAGGTAATCCTTCCGCAAACCCTACCATCAAACAGCAAACTTCTGTAAACATTTTACGACGCCCTGGTAGGCCAGCATGTGATTGGGGTTTGTATGACGCCCCAATACAGCGTTATTGAACATTTTGTTTAATTTTCAGAATAATTTACATGTAATCATGAGATATCTAAGTTCTTCCAATGTTTTGTAGGTACGCGTAATAATTTGGATCTGTAAAACAAAACACATTTCTTACAATTTACCTAACTATAATTATGAGCTTTCGTTAAATAAAGACTCCTACTGCGGACTTTTTAAATTATAAAAGTTTTGATTTTAGCTCTCAATCAGTATAAAATCCATTTTTGAAAATATGTTACAGAATCCCTGTAACTCCGACTTTATTACTTCAGTTTCCTAACTCTTTCCTGCGCTTCAACATAAGTCCCATATTAACTGCTTTTGGACAGTGTCCAACCTATTTGTGAGGTACTCCTATAATAAAAGCTACATTCATTGCTTTATATTTGCAAAGGTGTAATACATTGTATTTATGTGTGTGCATGAAATATAAATTTGTATAGAAAATTTAATGAGACTGTAAACGACCTCAAGCTGGCAGGTTTTTAGCTTAACATATAAGTATTGCTATACAAAGAGGAAACGCTACCAGCATCTTACCTACTTATTTACGGTACTTAGTTACAAAGGGGCGTACCTTTCTATAGTCATATTTCAGTTAGTTTAATTACCACATAAATACATACATATTTTATTTTCATTATTAATGTTCCATACATACCTTTTGTATGTATGTTCTATATAAAGAAAGTCAATTCCAAATTTAAATTAAATATGAAATAGAAACGAGAGTATATGGTCGCACAGGCGCGTCAAATAAAGATGATCACATGCCACGGGAAAATCGTTATTACATATTGAGTCATTAGCCGCCCACAAAATTACAGACCGTGGGAATCCGTCTTTAAAAACTCGTCTCCATTTCAGTAGAATCTACCTTCATTATTTTATGTCCCCAATACTAACGAACGTCCATAGATAAAAAAAAATCCCACGTCCAATTAGAGCGCAGCAATAGAAATAAAACTTCATATATGCTTTGAAATCAAAATGTTATTTTCCAAGTAACAAACTATCAAAAAGGTATTAGATCGCAACGTCAAAATACAATGTCACATGTGGATGATGCGACTACGCCAGAGCAATGTGGCTCGTGTAGTACAAACGACGAATACGTTTTTTGCACATTCCTTTTAGGTACGTACGCCCATCGAACATTTTGTGAATGTGACCCGTGTGGATAAAAAACTCGTCTAGCCAGCTAGCTTATTTTCATAATATACTAGTAATATGGTTAACAACTATCACATTTTTCTGTCCGTCAGTTTGGCTGCTGCCTCCAGGGACTAGTAAAGTTTCTTTTTAATAAGTAACCTCATTCTTCGGCGACCGCGGTCGGTAGAAAGATGGGTGACCGCTACTGGCAAACATTTTATGAGTGCTTCCGTCCTTGGCAAGGCTGCAGGTTCCAACTGTATTAGATAGCAATCGTTAGCCGTAAGCCGCCTTCGGGTCATTAAAAAACTTCGACACTTGGGTTGACTACTAACTGCCTCCTCAGTATGACGAGAGACCCGTGCTCACTATTAGACCAATAATATTTTTTTAAGGATTGCCAACGGAAATTACACTTCACACTTATTTCATACTATACATAATATTGAATTGAAGATTGAAACCAACCTCATTCTAAAAATTAACCTCATATAATATGTACTCAATTAAAACTTGAAAAGAAATGAGCCAGTGAAGGTGAATCCAACGGGCACAAATTGGATGAGCTGCTCTTAGGCATTTCAGAGTTCTGTTTCTCATCTTCGAGCCTTACCGTATTATTATGTCACCTAAGCTAAACACGCATGCCAAGTTTTATGATGATACGGTGAGCGAAAGGAGACGGTCCAATTTCATCTTGGTCTCTACTATTGTACTATTGCACGCATCAAACTACAGGGATAAAACCAATGATATTATACCTATAGATATGGATAGGAGTCCCCTAAAATTGCTCCCGCCAAACTATACTTATCGATACATTTACGATTCAGTCTGTTAATGGCCGTCGCTGAGAGGAGTCGAGTTTTATGTGTAAAAATATGTCAAATTTCGTATTTAAATCAAGTAATAACTATTAAAATAAAAAAAAGAGGAATAATTTACCACACGTATGTTAAATACAACAGTATTTGAAATTCATGAAATATTATTATATAATAGCACTTAATCATCCGAAATTGTATGACATCATAATAATTTGACGTATAAGTTTAACAAGATGGCGCCTCAAAGTGGATCGAAAACTAAAGTGTCAAATGTATGAAGGTGACATATCTATGGTTACAATATAAAAGTAATAAAATCGAATTTTATCGTGGTATTATAATAAAAAACAACAAATTATATAATTGTGAACTTTCTTCATTATTTTATTATCCATTGTATTTCGAAGTCTGATAAACTTTACGTTAACATTGCATCTTATAACAGTTTAAAAAGATCTACGCTGGCCGTCTTTAGTTATTTAAACTTTTACCCTCAACCGACGTTCTAATATCCGGCTAAGCGCTCAATTTTCTCATTTTAGAAAGTGCAACCTCTCGCCTTTTATTAAAGGAGACTATTGGATCTGTTAGCCAACACTGACGACTGTAAAACATAATATAAGTTTTTATTACCTTGACCTGTTACTGTAAAACCTAAATTTCGTACTCTTTTAGTTAAAAATAAATAAATAATTGATATCTTACAACAACTCGCACTTTTCTGCCCTCAAACTAAATGTTAATATGGTGATCAGATAACTGATGAACATACCTATATACTTTTAAATATATACTTAAGACACGCAGAACAAACATTCCTGCTTATCACAGAAAAGTTTGACCTGGGTGGGAATCGAACCCAGGACCTTTGCGACGAATTTGCCAACTGTAACAAGTCAATACTTCAATCTATACTCAGTGCAAATTCGGTCTGGAATATTTGTCATACAAACTTGACATTGACATGACACTACTAATTGGTGACGGCGTCCGTTTCTTATTCTTGGCTTCAATTGTTATTGAAAACGATCCCTGCTCATAATAAATCTAATGCATGCTGTACCAAAATTGCTGCAATGCGGATTAGTGGATAGGTTAGTGACCGTCCAAGGTGTACATTTTTTTATGTCACCCGAAGGCTTTCGACATAGCTTAACGATTGCTGTCTAGTGACAATAACCGGGACTGACATGCCCACCGAAGCACGGAAGCGTTTAAGAATGTTTTGCAACTAGTGGTCACCCATCCGCCTACCAAGCGCCCGCGATTGCTCAAGTTTCTTAATTACTTGGGGTCAAGACAAGAACCAGGGCGATGGACGTTTCACGCAGAGTTATAAACGCAACGACCCCTATGTTCCTTATTTGGCTTAAAATTTGAATTCTAGCATCAGCTCCATTTATTATTGGTGTCACGAATGAGATGTTCGTAACATATTTTCACAGGAGGCAGATATAGCGATTGCTCCTTTAGTAATTACACCTGAACGACTGAACCTAGTGGAGCTAAGCGAGCCGTACCTTTCGGTGAGATCTCCAATCTACGCCATTAAGAAGAAACCTAAGCAAGTGTCAGAAACATTCAGCTTTTTGAAGCCGCTGTCTAAGGAAATATGGGTAAGAATTTACTTAAAATCTCAACGCTCGCTCCACTTCAAAGCAACCCATAAATCCAGTCAAATATGAACTTTATGACATGTATTTTTACGGTTGAATCTTCTCAACCTTATTCAAAGCATATACATACATATACAATATTATGTAACTCGTTAAAGGTAAGGATTATCGTTTTATCTCGACATCATTATCAACATACCCTATTTGATTTCAATATTATATTTTTGTTTGTAATGATTATACCGAAAAAGTACAGGACCGAGTTTTTTTATTTTTCCGTCAATACACAATGAAAATTTAAAGTGACACAGGCTGGACAGAAACGACTCTTTCCTGGTCACTGATTTCCCAAAGCTAATTGAGGGTAGCTTTTTATAAAATGTAATGACCATTTCAATGAATAATTTGTACATGTTTATTTTTACAACATGAAATCCTATTTTGTAGGTATCTTAGATATTGTTGCAATTCTTATCATTTTAAGTATTTGTTATAATTTCAATAATTATAGAATAGCAGTTGATACAAACTTGAAGCCTTAAAAGTTATCAAAATGCCATATGTTAGCATTATTTCTCACTACGATGTGTATTATAATTAAATTTCATTAAATTCCTGTTACATTCAAAATGCTCACTTCCGTAGAGGGCAAAGATCCATACAAAAACATCCTAACTAATTATAGATCAAAATATTAAAAAAGGTGTATTACGAAAAGCTGTGTTTTTCAAATATTATGAAAGTTATAACAAAACTACATAGGAAAAATACTAGAGGAAAATGAATGCAGGAACTAGTGAGAAAAACTTGAAGTTATCTGCATAACAAGAGGCTCCCATGCCGCCGAGGTTTACCAAATATTCCGTCGATATAGCCCTGTTCATACAACGAATGTTTATGACACTTCTTGTACCGAAGTAGTCTACCGTAAAGCTGGAGGCTGATTTATGGCATTTGAAAATACCAACGGCGATTTAATGCGTAGAAAATGTCTATAGATGCTTTGTTGTCTAGTGGCATTCTGTTTTCATAACAGATATAGAGCTTTTATTGAATATAAATACGAATATATAAACAGAATGACGTTATTGTTAATTATTATTTTTTAAGCAAGATTGTACCGAAGTTTTAATATTAGTTTAATAACACAGTACTCTTATTACGAATTAAAATAATTCAATATACAATTATCTACCACAAGCTCTATTCTAGTATAAACTGGATAAGTGGATAAGTCCAGTTATAACTAGTATAACTGGACTGTTTAGTATTTGTGCGATGAGGAATATATCTGAATATTTTTGTTAGTCTTACAATATCTACTTCCCAAATAGTAACTGATGAAATGTAAGTATAAATTAATTTTAAGATAAAGATAGAACGAGTTTCCGATCTGTAAAAACATTATCTAAATATGCATCAAGAAAGAAATCATAATTTCAGATAATCATAGTTTTAAAATTGACAACATAATAAAGGATGTTTCTAGAATGGATGAAAGAGCGTTTCATCCATCCCCGCACTTCTCATTTGCTCAATCACTACCGCCGCGAGCTATTAGCTTCATTTGTAAGTTATCAATAATGCGTAACAGATTAATGTATGTACATTTTCAATTAATTTATTAATGCTCATTGTACTTCCTCCATCAATTAGCTCTGATAGTTATGTGAACTTAAAATTAATATTGTAAAAGAGAAAAATGTGATTACGCTCCATTACTTACAAAATAGCAAACGGTGGCTGATATTTTGTTCGGAAAAATTGATTAGCTCATTTTTTACAGCTCTGCGTTCTATTTAGCTTCTTCGCAGTCAGCATTGTCCTTTTCTTGGTGTCGAGGTTCTCACCTAAGGAATGGAGTTCTGAGACCGTTGAATCCCACATGGAACATCCGATCAGCAGTACCAATGAGGTAATCCTATGTAAAATTTGTATTGCCCTCTATTATCATTACACCAACAACAACATCGAACTCTTCGTGTTCTTCCTGTATGTTTTCAGGATTCATTCTGTACATTTTACCTTAATAAGGTAATTTTATGTTTGGTTTAAGTTTAAATTTGAGATTGTTTCATAAAATTATTTCTTTATAGTCTCATCTAAAACGCTTTGTTCCAGATTATCTTACATAACGACTTTAGCCTTTGGAATTCTTTCTGGTTTTCTCTGGGTTCCTTCATGCAACAAGGCAGCGACGTTGTGCCGAGGTATGTTATAAAACTTTGTATTGTTGTAATACAACACTAGATCACAAGAATGCCAGTGGTACTGAATTTTAAGTAAGGAATGTAATAAATGTACAAGTACCGCTAGTGACTGCGGAGACATCGATTAAATTCCGTGTCTTAAATTGTGTACATCTACATATATAATACCTACATTCGTATGCATTTACTTTTTGTGTAAATGTAATTTAGTACAATCATCCTCATTGATATTATTTAACTTTTTCTAAGGGATAGTTTTCAACAGCATGTTCTTTTTTTTATATATTTTCTAGTAAGTACTGTTTCGTACCAAAGTATTCACGGGCTTTTCAATTCAAATTTTATGATTTAAATTTTTTCTGCACATTTAGGGCAGCTGTAAAAATTGAAAGCATTGGATCCGTTCACGATTTATAAAAAAAAGCGTGGGTTAGGCATTCTGATCGAAAGTCAATATAAATGGCTTTTCAAAGGCCCAGATTTCCATATTCGGCAGCACCATTTTGTTAGTTTCCTAAAACTTTTTTTATTAATATATATCGAATATGAATTTCAAATCCGATATTGTATTCATGTGGTAAACCGTGCCGATTAATTCAGTAAACGCAACAGCTTGTAAAAACTGTGCGTAGTAAGGTTATAGTAAGTGTATGAAGTGTAGAAAAGAAATCTGGATTTTCAAGAAACTCCATCTTAAAAACAAGAATTCAAGTTATTTAGAAATTGAATCACAAATTACCCTTCGTTTTATAAAACTCTAGTCTTACTTTTTACAAATATAGCTCTCAATAGAACATCATCAACGACAAAAACACTAAACATGCTGGCTACCTATTTTTATTTGTAACAGCCACGAAACGACGTTTTCTGGCTGGGGGCTTGAGATCTTACAGCATCTTCCTTTGTCCATAACTTAACAGTTAATAATTTGGTATTGTTAATGTCCATAGGCGACAGTGATTTCTTACCACCAGATGGGTCTACTGCTTGTTTGTGGACTAATTCCACCAGTAACATTTAAATCTCTTTCTTCTTTCCCAGGTCTCTGTCTGGCCGCATAGTCGGCACAGTGTGGTGGTTCTTCGCTCTCATCTTAGTCTGCTCGTATACTGCCAACCTCGCAGCTTACCTCATCGTGGAGCGTATATCTGAACCAAACATTGCACTCCAGTTCCCGATAACACAAACAGAAGTAAGAGACATCTCTTATAAATGATACAGGTAAAAGCAAGCGCCCGATTTCTGCCTGCGAATATGCAGCGCGAAACTTTTTCAAATTCTTGTTGTGGTTACTAATTCAAACTGTAATAATAATTAACACATTTTTTATTTAACATATCTTTGTCTATCACCTACATATATTATTTATATATACATATATATTCTTTTTTCTACTGTAATGTGCTGATGCTTGTGTTATTCATTAAATGTTAATGCAATGCGAAATGTATGATGAATATTTTTTTAACTTTCAAGTTTCGAAATATTTGCTTAAACAATGTGTGAATGTAATTATTTCGAAAATATATATTTATTTCATTTTATAAAATCAAATCTAGATGTGTTCGTGAAAGGACATCTTTTAATCGAGATACAAATGAAGTAATACAATTTATAAATAACAATGGTGTGTGTATTTAGAATAAAATCTGGCTTAAGGCTATACCTAAGCGAGGCGACGCGACTCTATTTACTAGATCGATGTAAATAAATATTCTAGTTTTTCAACCACGTTAAATAGAACGAACCTTTTTTTAATATTGTAATTGTAATCTTCTGAATATTAAAAATTATTTCACGAAAACCAGTAAAATGGGTGCGATCGTTGGCTACCTACATATGTATATTAAAAAGATCATAAATCCTTTTTATACTATAAAATATGTAATGGTCAACTTTTCACAGATTGAAAGCCCACATAACTTGAGTGTGGTGGTTACTCAGGACTCCATTGATGTTCAAGCTGTTATACCGTTTGTACCAGAGAAACTGGATCCTCCGTGCACACCCAAAGTTTGCGGATACCATCATGTAAACTTCGCTATTGCCGTTACGAAGGATTCGCCTTTGAGGTGAGGCATTTATGTTTTAACTAGTTTTGACCTGCGACTTTGACCACTAGTTATATTGGCAAAACTAGCGGGACGGAAGTAAGGACTTTTTTTGTAAATGTAAAACGTAAATGTTGTAAGTAAAATAAAAAGAAGTTTACTACTGAGAACACACAAATTAAATTAGAAAACAAACACAGGAATACACACTATATGTAAAACAAAGTTATCAGTGTGCGTACAGTTGTGATATGTCACAAGCATCCGATAGCTTTCTAATTATGCTTTGTTTCCGATTTTGACAACTTTTTAGAACACTGTTGTAAACTTGGATTCTTACTTACAACATTTCTGTGCTATGTTCCGTGTAATTTTCAATACAAATTAATATTGTTTGGGTAAAAACAAAAGTTTGAAATAAAAATTGTTCCAACATAAAATAAAGTCATTATAAGGGCTTACTCAGCGGCGAGCGTCGCGAAGGCATTAAAAATGTGAAGAAAATTCTTAAAGAATAACAAACTCTAAACAACGTCCTAGTTGGTATTAAAGTTTGCTCATTTAGAGTGAATTAAGTACTTGTAATCTGTTTTCTGAGTGTATCTGGCATACAATTTTATGCCACATGAACCTATGCCACTTTGCAGAAATTGTAGGTCATATCAGATATACCCCCCTTTGTTCTGCTTTTTTACCATAAATAAGTTAGCGCTTGACTACGATTCCACCTGATGGTGAGTGGTGAGGAAGTCTTCAATGGTAAAGCGCTTTAACTTAGTAGAAGACTATTCATTCTTGACTCGAAGACATTGTAATTGTAATCGAACGGGAACACCGCCGTGGGCAGCTTATTCCAGTTCTTCGCGGTAAAATCTATGTTTTGCACACACTTTGCCTGAGTATAGCCATTCTCGTTTTTAAGACCATAACATGTATCTCTATCTTGTTAGAATTTACGAGACTGGGCAGAATCGCCTCAAATTTACATAAGATTTTCTCTTAGTAATACGCTAAAGCAACTTTAAAAATTTCCAACAAAAATTCTTTAACGGCTTCTGAAAAACCCATCTACTACAGTCATAGAGGTTCGTAGTATAAATATATGCAACAAAGTTTAACGTTGTGTGGGCTAGAAAGTTGGATGGGTGCCCGCTAGCACCAAAGATTTAAGGAACGCCTTCATACTTTGGAGAATGTGTTAACATGTATTGTTGGTTGGCTAAGGCCTGTTTCATTTTAGCAGACCACAGCGCAGATATTAATAAAATTGTTCTTATCTGTCTATTTTTCGTCTATATCAATTTCGATTACGTCCAAGTACATTAAACATTTTCTAAGGCGTCTACCAAGATTCAGAAAAAAAATTGTTTCATTCGTAGACACGTGGAGGTGATATTATAGTTTTTAAAAATTAAAAATTGCAAATTGAAATTGCCTCATAAATGTTAGGATAAACTAGGAATTAGCTTCGTCAGTTAGAAATTCACTTAGTTGAGTATCTTCACCTAGATGAGGGCTGCAATCGGAGAAATCTCCCATTCCTTAGTAGAACTTACAGATTGCATTCTTGAAGTACGCTGGAATTTAATCTTTAGTAGGAAACTGGTCAATCTCTGATATTTTCAGGTTTTGCGGGCACCACTCCCTTAGAAATATCTAATGTGAAACTTGTGTATATACATATATACACAACACACACAGGATACGTTTATATAGTATTGAAAAAATTCAACTCAACACCTCGACATATCATCATGGACATGTCATCATAATGCAGCGCAAGTAGTGCCAAACTTTCCAACTTTTACAAACTATGTTTGAATCGCATTGGTCCTAAAAGTTATATTATAGGGTCATTGTGGAATCATTGGTAGCCTTTTAGCTAGGTTTTACCCAGCAAGTAAATGGTTGCTCACCCAATTTTAGCTCACTATGAATTACAGAACAACGTCATTAAATTGAATACAAAACAGGCCTTTTAAAGATGAATGATTTCATTTAATATTTTCTACTTATGACATACATATGTTGAGTGAAAGCATACTGTCTTTTGTCGTAAAAATCCTGCCATCCGGATAACGTGGTTTGCGTCGTCATTCATTATGCGTGCCGCGAAGGAGTGGAATAGCTTCCTTGCGTCGGCGTTCCTACCCGTCTCTAACATGGAAGAGAGAATAGACTTATTAAATTAGTAAGATTACCGATGATTAGAGAGGATTGTAACTAAGCACACATTTTATATAGTGATCCCAATGAGATGATTTTCAAAATCTTTCGAACACCTAGACACCACATTGGAATCTTTGTACAAACTTGTCTCTAATTCAACTCCGAGATTAAATGAAGTCTCGAAGCCTCCTCGTATTCGTTGGCTGGCTTCCTGCAGGGTTTTGCAACTGGATCTTCATGGAAACCCCACATAATGTCTTTTTAAAATGTTCAGTATTTCATAAGTTTCCTTAAGCTGTAAAATGAAATGTATTTTAACGTTATGAAAACGGTATCTAACGTGATTTTAGCTATGGTTCATTTAATATCTTTGCTAAAGCACATGTCCGGGTTCGATAGTTTTAATAAATGTGGAAATCTGAATCCGATTAGCGCAATTGCTCTGACATAGATTAGGCATAAATCATGACATTTATTACTAACTGTCTCTTTGAGCCAACTTTCTGGAACCGTGCCAGGCTCTACTGTAGACTAGCAGTACTTTTCCACTGCTTGTTTTTCGCCAAACAACCGCAGCAGTCGTTGACAGCATTATTTTTAACTGCCCTGTTTTTCGCACATTTTATCGCAATTAAGTAAGTTTAAAAGTAATAACTGTATTTTTGGGGTAATTAACATTGGCTCGGTTGTTGTCTTCAGTTATTTTTTAATTTTGAAATTGAAACTTACAACTTTATCGATGGAATTTAAAATACAATGAATAAAGTGCTCTTTAAATTGCTTTTACTGGAATGTGTGGATTAATTATAGAAGTATTACTTTCTCTATTTTGATTAATGCTTAAAACACCTGAAGACTGAATTATTATTACATAAATATTCCAAAAATATTTCTGTAGTATTTTCTCTATCAAGCAGAGGGTATCTCTATGCATATTTGTGTAAGGGAAAACAATATCTATATGATATGTTTTTAACTTGCCTGCATCGGTTTTTTTGCTATCTAGCACTTTTATTCAAAATTTATCGAATCCTTGTCTCGTCTTCCTGTTAGCAAACTAACAATTTTGCCAGGCATTTAAATTCCAGAATAAATATAATAGGTGGTAGTAAATTTACATGAAGTCCGTTACTGGTTTAGAGCACCCACGCCGCGGATGTACCACCCCATTTTATGGTGCACGATTTGCGAACGTGATTTTTAACACAAGTTCAAAATTTACATTTTATTTCGCTCGGCTCTGCTTTTATGATAGCTGGAAACACCAGGGACTTTATAGGTTCAATGAATCACGATGCTTTGTTGTTGTCTGGTTTAGGGAAGGGCTAAAATAAAACTTAATTGTAATTATATAAGTTACTCCCATGTTTTCAGGGAACCAATCAATTTGGCCGTTGTCTACTTGAAGAAGGAGGGTATCATTGAAAAACTTTGGCAAAAATGGCAATCGAGCCTTCCACAACCAAAGTGCGAGACAACTAAAAATGAGGTAACTTATTGAATTTTAAAATATGCGCAATAAAAATACCTCAGTCTACAGTTGAATTTGCCAAACGGATTTTAGCCTTAGAGCCCGATGGCAAAGTAGATAGTGTTATGTTGCCATATTTGACTTAGGAAACACTTTCAAACTGGGTAATTATTTCTTTACAAGCCTAATAAACTGAACAAGTTTGAAGTCTTCATTAATATTTGAAAATAAATAAATTCCCTTCAAGTTAAATACAACAACAAATTTTGTACTTCCAGGAACCATCGATAACTGAGATGACTTTAGGCCAAGTTGCTGGAATCTTCTACGTTTTAGTCGGTGGATTAGCTTTGGCATTGGCGGTGGCTCTCTTGGAATTCTGTCACCATGGTCGTATAGAGGCTGCTAGGGCCAATGTGCCTCTACGTGCTGCTTTGAGAGCCAAGGCCAGACTTGCGTCTCGATCTGAAAGGAAGACTCCTCCACAACGGACGCCCCAACGAGAACATGACAGACTTGGCTGGAATGGTGCTGCTTTTGCTGGAGTAAGTAAATTATAATTACATGATCTCCTACTACTACTAGTACTGTAATACTGTATTATGGTATTTTAGTTTTACAATACACGTAAAGTATATTACAATGTTTATATCATAGTGATTATTTAACGTAACGTATGTCACAGGTTTTGTAGATTTTTAACGTTTCTCGAACTATTCAGATACCCTCAAAAAATTTATTATTTTATAAAGTTTTCCAATAGGTTTCTATCTATATAAAATGCAAATAAATACACTATTTCAATTACTTATATAGAAGGCTTACGGTAATATTATTTGTTCTTGTGTATTCAGTACAATGACATTCTCCTAGGAAGAGACTTCTTCGGAAGCATTCATCAGAAGATATATTAAAAGCTAAATTCTGACGTAAGTTTTTCTGCAACTCTGTTTGTCCAAATGTCATGTAATGTTACCACTTATACTGTTTGTATAATTTGTGATGCTTTATCATTTTTATTCATTTCCGTTTTTGAATTTTGTGGTTTACCACACTCATCGATATTTAAATTATACCATGTAAATGTCTTCCTTAATATTATTATTACCTATTTATTTGATTTGAACTGGATTTCTGGACTGTTCTTTAAACTTTCACCATTTTGTAACGTCTTCCGGAATGAGATCCATTCAATTCCATGCGGTGTAAAAAAATTACGTCCAAAAGATCTAATTTTGAATGAGGTACTCGCATGTCCGTTTGGTTTTATATTTACCCACATATTCCACCATACTAATATCAAAAGTTAATTAAATTTGCTCAAATAATCTTCTAAAGTAATATAAAAATTTGTTTGTTTTAATAATAGATATATTAACAGGTATGGAGAAATATTGTAGTCTCGGATGATAAGGGATACTAAGTTCACACGGCACATCTCATTTTGGTTACAAGTGTCACAATGTATGTAATTTTAAATCGACATTAATACTTCAGGGTCGTAATCAAATTAAAAATATAGATGTACAAAATTAACAAAACATATTTATCCCTTGTATGAACAAGCTTCGAAAAATTATATTAAAGAATTTGTGACCAAAAGTCATTATTTTAAATTGGTTATATATATTATAAATTGGTTACCTAGAAACAACTGTTGGTCATAATATTTATGTTGGTTATAATATTTCTGGACAATGTAATTGCAAATCGATATTTAGTAGTATCTCGTTTTCGTCATTGTTCACTCCACAATTTTAATTGAATGTCAGGGTCAGGTTTGTAAAGTGTAACTGAAATTTCAAATCCGTATCGTTACGTTGAGGTTTTGGGTAACAAAAAAAATAAGATGATTTTCAGTTGTCACGTAGATAAGTACAGATGGATTATTTTCTATATTTGGATTATAAGCGTGACTAAAATTTATACGAGTGTTTGTGTTTTCAACCCTAGGGCTTAAAAAGAAATAATGTGTTTGAAAATATAACAAAAATATTTCAAGGCATTTTTGTCTTTATGGACTTTTAATTTTTTTAGGTAAAATTCAGTGTATACAACTTGTCATTCTTAGTCACTTTTGAAATAATTGCTGGATTGTTGGATTTGTCAATATTCCTTAGATCTCGTCCTTGATAAAACACATATCAAAAATAGTGATTTATTCTTAAAATGTCATAGTATAAGTATTGATAAAGCTAAATGAACATTCATTATTTTTAGTATTTCACCGCTGGGACTCAAATCGCTCAGGAGGAGACGGTCCAAGCCAGCTTCACACATGTCTGATCCGAGGAAAGGAGCGGGGCTACCATGCGTCGCTCTTCGAGTGTTAAGTCAAGTGTTGACTTATATCAACTTTAAAAACAAATCGCTCATATTCGATATTCTAAATACAGTCACTGCCAAGAAACAAAATATTGAAGGGTATGAATGATGGGCTTTGCCAGGAATTTGCTAATTAATCCTCATTTTTATTGTGTGGCGCCCTTTGAACTGCCATATTTTGCTGATAGTTTTAAATAAAGCTATTTATACTTCTCCTATATTATCTCTTTATTTAAGTATTAAAGTAAAATTTATAAAATTTTTAATTATTTCACTTTTCATTTTACAGTGTTTTACCAATTATTTACGCAATTGGTAATGTGTAGTTAGAAGTATTGATAATCTATTAAAGCGACTTTCTTTTCTAAAGTAATTCTCAAATTTTTAAGGTTATAATCGTGTCCAGAATTAAACTGTGTTTATGCATTGTAGTTGCTTAGTTAATAATAATAATAAATATATTAATAATGCTAATATATTGCGTGTAAACTTATTACATTATAGTATTTGGGAAAAAGACAACCATTTAATTAAATTGTATAGGGAAAAATCTCGCTGTAGCTGAGTGATAAATTATTATTAACGTGAAGCCCGTTCCGTTATTTGTTTGTCCGAAAACGCGTAAATTTTACTTATCGTGCTAATATTAATATATAGTGTTGTGAATTTTTCAGTAATCAATTATTTTGTTTACTCTTTCAACCCTTACACTGATCTTAAGTGATAGATTTACATAATGAATTAAGAGCGCGGTATTAAGAAGGGCGACCGCTAATAATAGTTGTAATTTATATGCTTTTAAGAGCAGATATACCCGACACTGTTTTTCTTAACTCATTAGAAGATATAGGACGTCGTCAGTATCATAAAAACTTGGGACTAGTAGACAGTACAATTCTTTGTTAAATACAATATTTTTAAGACGTTAAAATTATCGATGCGACCACAGTACATCACTATATATGGAGTGCGGTATGGGTCTGTTCAAACATTTTATTACTACGCTTGCAGCGAGATTTTGTCCCTGGACCTATCTAACATTTATTCCGCCAAATTACCATGCCGGTAATCAATATACAAAGGATTTGAATTTAAAAACTGCCATTTATGCGAATCTATTTATACCTAGTTAAACATTTTTCATATATGCTAATTGTTATGAAGAATATTGTCGTATTATTCAACATTTTGTAGTAACGGTAGAAAATTAAGTAGTGAGGAATGCATTAGAAACCCATAAAATTTACCATTTTAAGTATAGATTTTAATAATGAATAAGCAACAGTATTTTCAACACATTTGCTCGAAAAATCTTTAAATTATTATTAGGCCTTGATAGCACTAGTATTGATAATTATTTGCTATTAGCTTCCGCCCGCGACTTCGTCCGCGTGGACTAAAAAAGTTAGGTGAGCCTGTTCTTGAGTTATAAAAGTGCAACGAAACGCGGCATTGATTTATATATATATATTCTCACAGCATTCTTAGTTTAGTCGCATAATATAGTTATCTGTTTTAATTTTTTTTTAATTATTTTTTTTAGTTGTTGTTTGTTTGATGGTGTGCTTCGTATTTTATTTATCATCTGTGAACTGGCACGATGTGATGCTTTTCCATAACTATTTGTGTAAATTTTCTCAGTTTTGTTCTAGATTATAAAAAATGTGTACTTTAAAGTAACCTTACAATTTTTCGCAAGTGTGTTGAAAAACTTCGTATGATATTTGTGTGTATTGATCGTTGACCCACGTAGTACACTCGTATCATGTACTACAAACTTAGTCTTAATATTTATGCAGTTTACGCTAAGGTATTTATATACAGTTTAATAGAATTTTAATATAATAACAGCATAAAATTTACTGTAGTTTAAAGTACTCGTATATTAGATTTATTACGCCACTTATACAACATTTGTGCAAAACACCATTTAAAACAAGTACTATTTTAGTTTTTCAAAGAGTTCAATACGTTAAGAATTTGTTTAGTTAATATTACATTTATGTATATTGGAATACTTTAAAAATGCGTTTACTGTTTTGAATTTGAAACTGTCCTAAAAAGAATATCTTAATGAATACCTGTAAGTCATTATTGATGAAATATCTTCAGTGTTGATTTGTTTTTATTGTTTTGACGGTCATGTATGTAGCCTAGTTGCGACCCTGATAGAAAAACGAGGATTTTCTCTCGATTTCCGGCCATGCTTGATATTTATTGCCCGATGTAGTGTCCAGTATAGTGAGGAATCTCAAATGTTCACAGAGCTGCTATAGTCCGTTCTGTTTACCTTCATAAGACACAGGTCTACGCAAGTGCAATATGTTAGTAAGTTCACAATTTTATTAGTAACTACAACGTTATAAAAATGTCGACTTGCAAGAAAAATACCTTAAAGTATTAGTGTTGAAATCGTGCTGTTAAACTCTAATTATCTAATAAGTCAGGCCATATTCAGTTTTGAAAATAACACAAGATAAGGAACGGACTAAGGTACCTGCGGCATATAACTCCCAGTAGGTAATAAGGCCCACGTTAGAAATCTCGCGCAAAAATATTTTTATTCTCGTTCAAACGTTACTCACACATGCCTAAAACCGATATGTACATATATCGCGACGTTAGTGTACGGACGACTCGCGTCTGCATCTTGCCAGTAGTGAACGAGTTGTAACAGACTACGCTACAGGGCTCGTATTTATAATTATCGGTGATAAAGAAATGTAAATATTTTGATTTAATTGTTATTTAGCGGTAAAGTAACACAATTTTATTAAATATTACACATTATTGTATGCAATTCATATGGATTTAATAATTATAAAAGCTGTTTTTGTTTAAAATTTATGGTTTTACAAAATAATGCTAAGTGGCTAATAAGGCCCATTGGAGAAGGTCGTGGGCCTTATTACTGTACCTTTGTTATACAACTTGATGAGTTTATTCTACTCACAGATTTAAAAAGTATGCCTCCACGACGAGCTCTTTCGACAAGTGCACAAGAAAACCTGCATTGTGCTATCTCGGCTGTACCACAAGGGCAGCTGACGCAGTGCGGTGCAGCTCTATCTCTTTTAGAACAAGTTCTTCATTTGTTCAAGAAAAGTTCTACACAAAGCGCTCAAAAATCCAAATTATATAATTGGTGATACTAACAAACAAAATGAAGACATCATTCAGTCGTCTGAAAAGACCCTAAATAATGTAGAAACAACATCAGAGAAGATACAGCATATCATCAGTGAAAACATTGTAACTCCGAGGCAGGCACCAAAACCTTCCTGTTCAGGACTTCCAATAAATCTTCTTCCAATAATTGATTGCTCAGAATCTGAGACAGATATTGAACCCAATATTGAACAAAAGAAAAAAAGAAGAAGAATAAAGAACAACTGGCATTGAACAAGTCTTCACTGGTTCATGTATGATATTTATGGTTCTGAGAACGAGATCGATGACAAAGATAGATTTGGTTCTGCTGAGAATATACTTTTGGCTAGCCTTAAAGCTAAAAAAATTAGGTCTCTTTTCCAAGAGTCGAATCTGATTAAGATTGAGTCGTAACATAGGAAATGTTGTGATAACCTTAAAAGTGCCCAATGGCATTATTTTGTAAAATTGTGTAAAAAAAAACTATTTTTATTTTTATTAGCTTAAAAATGCCAAATACTTGACGTTTCGTTAGTAACTTTTCAGAAAAAAGAGAGATTTTTTTGGGCTTTAATTTACTGCGGTGGTTTAGTAAGGCCCATGACAATAGTTTAAAAAAGTTATGTTTCTTTCCATGCTGATTTCTGTGTTACTAATTATCGTTAATTTTGTTCATAAATATAATACCTTTGTACTCAACTACGTTTTTTCATATTTTTTTTGATAATTCCTGAGTTTTTTAGTTTTAAAGTTAGGTGGAACTTTTTTGCCGCTAGTACCTTATTAGTGACTGAACATACCTAAATATTTGTTCATAATTGTTATTTGTATTTATTTATGTCAGTTAATAATTAAGTAGAAGGCATTTGTTATATCAATATGACTTATAATATAAGCGACTTACATGTTTGTCAGTAACGAAAAACAACAGTATCCAAATATACATATGTATGTAGTTGAAATGTAGAGAAATCATAACAAGCGATATTTTGTTTCTAATATTTACAATATTGTATTTCAAACACGACATATTGTTAATTTACTATGAATGGAAATTAGGAATTGTACCGTTTTGCTTATAAGATAAGCAAGTAAGCCAAAATTACAGGAATAATATCGATGATACAGGAAAAGTTTATTTAAATATTGATTAGAAGAGTTTAGTTTAATCAATGTTATTATAACTTTCTTATTTTGGACAACGCTTTTGATCATATTACGTAGAAATATTTAAGTAATTTTAAGAATCGCTTCACTATGTATTTGCTTAGATTAAGTTACTGATAAAGAATTATCATTAACTAAGGCATAAGCCGTATTTAGACTTGCCAGTAAAAAAAGTTACATGTTCAAAATGGTTAATTTATAAGGGAAAAATTTCAAGTACATTTTGACTTTGACGAGATGTATATTTACCCCATACAAGCAGTATGTCGAACTTAATTTTTTTTGTATTTTATTAAATGACTTTATTCTTCATGTACTTCGACGTTATCGTATAATGACAATGATATATTATTATATTGTCTGATATCATCAACAACTTGGTTCTCGATGGTAGTGAACCCGGTCAGGAAGACTGCCCTGTGGATACAGCTCCCCTAGACCAACGTCTTTTCTGTTATCGTTCACGCCATACGCTCATCCAAAAATATATGGCAGTGACGTTATTGCGGCAAAACAGGCGCCACATTTCCCCGTCATTCCCATATATATTTGAACAAGCATTTGGCGTGTACGCTAACAGAATAGGCATTTGTCTCATGGCTCCATCCAACACGTAGAGGCCTCTTCGAGACACATTGATTAGATCTTTATAATATAATTATATTGTTATATATATTGTTACATTATTATTCTGTATACGCCCTCACTAATTTTAAAACATATCGCACAGAACATGCTTCATATATGTAACTTTAATAATGTTTGTGAAATTATTCGTGTAGTGATTATTCAATAAAACATTTAAATGTAAAATGGAGTTGTTATTGCCAATATTCTAGATTTATAATTATAAAATACATAAGGTCTGACAAATTAATTTAAAGACCAATAGCCAACTGAAGGGACAAACTACAAATGAACAAATAACTAGAAAGACATTGCTCGTTCAGTGGTGACTGATTTTCAAACACTCAACACATATACAGTCCTTTTAAATCAAAGGGTACCCAACCACCACTCCGGTTGCTAATCAATTTCGAACCTTATAGCCTTTACATTACCAGTTTCCTTAGGAACTCTAGTTAGAAAAGAAATGACATTAACCAAATACACATCTGAAAACCACATTGTTTAAGAGTACATAAAATCTGTTTCACAAGAATTGTGGTATTTGGCTAGGTTGCCCATTACTATAGAATTTTATTTTGGCATAAAATAAAAGTGTTTTTGTTAGGTTTTCAATATACATATTA